>JAXGGA010017388.1:0-24471 GCA_038373865.1 Uloborus plumipes | reverse complement strand
AAAAAAAGCGGATAAAATAATAATTTTAACTTTAATGCCAAGTACAAGTATCAAATAAAAGTTTCTTACCTCACGCGCTTGAATTTGCTCTTTTCAATGTAGACAAGAATTATTACATTATAGTTTAAAAAAAACTAAAAAAATACGCCTTTAGAGTTACAAACTAAAAAGAAAAAATGAATATCTGTTAAGTTTACATGCACTTATAATACATCAACATGTAATCTAGTTTAGCCTTTAGTATTAATAATAGTATTAAATATATTACTTTTATACCGTAAAATGGGGTTAATCGGAACACTTTTCAGCTTTGATTGTAAAAAAAGCAGTTAAAAGATTTTTTTTTAATTTTATTTTTTGGATAAAAACTTCGGTCTTGCTTTACTTTTGATATTCCAAGCAAAGACAAAAGATTTTGAACAATTACTATTAAAATATATAGCAAATTATGGGTGTTCCGAATCACCCCGCTGATAGGGGTCAATCGGAACACTTGTTAAAATTTTTTTTTTTTTCAATTTAATCTGTAATAGGTCTCACAAACATGAGTAATATTGATGGGGGAGAATAAGAACAGATAATTACTGTCAAATAAATGTATAATTTCAGTACCAGTAAACGTTTATAATTTGTGAAAATTCAAAATAATTTTGAACTTATGAAAAATGAAAAGTAATTTTAAGAAATACTTTTGAATTGAAATACAAAGATTTAACATGAATGGAAGTCACTCATGTCGTCCACAAATATGTACTTGTCCTTAAAACTAGCAATTGTGACTTGGCTTAAGTTTTTTCATAACATCTCCTGGGATGAACTCTACCTTTTCTTTAGTTTTTTGAAATTTCTGGGTTTCGGGGATTGTCCTGAAAGATTTTTTCGCTTATTCATCACTGTCTGTGTGCTGGACGTTTACTACATAAAGTCTATGTGACTTTCCCCCTTTTATTTTAAGTAAAAAGAAGTCTCCTGGAGAAAAAATCTTTTGAAATCTGCAACTTTTGTCATTCTAAGATCTAGTTGCTCACGAGAAGGGATAAACAGTAATAAATCCTTGTCCTTGTCTTGATTAGAAGAATTAGGGTTAGAATCTTGAGTTTTCAAACAGTTTCCTTCAAATAAGTTTGAATTGGAACAACAGAACTAAGTGTTCCGATTCACCCCGCAAATTTTTTTCCTATGGCATTTTTCAGAATTCTTCACTTTTATGACACAATTTATAAAAAATGTAAATTCTAATGTGGTATTCTGTTGTTCAGATACATGTATAATTGAAACATACCACTCATAGTTTTTAAATATAAGAAGGTTTGTTCTTGCATATGAAGTTTTGCAGTCTATGAAAATGTGATGTTTTCTAGCATTCAACGTGCAGCCCTCTTTAGAAGCCAGTAGCGTTGCCAGATTGACAAAAGTAATTTTTCCCTACTTCCTATGATCTTACCTTTCTAAAAAAAAAATTCATGGCGAAAAATACTCAATAGTATATTTATGAAGAATTTCTTTGTACGGTCGGGAAGTTTTGTTCCGATTGACCCCGCTGTTCCTATACACCCCATTTTACGGTACTTATAAAGAACGTGAATTTTAACTTTTATTCGGAGTTACATACATACATAACATACATACATACATACATACAAACCCACATGTGAAGCTAATAAACGAGTATCAAAAAGGAGTTCACAAACCTACTCGTGTGAAAAGTTGGTTGCAAAAGTTTCTCCATATTATTCACTTTGTGAAAGCTTACACCATTAAAATATTATTGATATCAACTATATAAACTTGTTGTACTAAATGAAAATTGGAAAATCGTTCATGATTTTTACTACTTCGTTTTCGATTTGACGATACTTTAAATAGACCGTTGTTATCTGGAAAGGTACCACCTAAATTTACCCAGAAATACTTCAAGAAATTGTGTGAGCGAAAAGTTGGTTTAAAAGAATGTCCTTGAGATAGACTATTAAAAGATCTAATTATTTAAGAAATGTATTGAAGTCCAAAAAGTTGTTTTCGTGAAAAGTTAATTTAAAGGTTAGTCCCCAAAACAGCCCCATTGAAAGTCATAATCATTTAAAAATCTATTGAAGTCCAAAACGTGTGTTTGATACTAAACGGAGATAGTGAAAAAAATCGTTTACGATTTTTACTACTCCGCTTTCGATTTGACGATACTTTTTCCATGAAAGAGAATATTGTTAGCTTATAGAAAAGCACCACAATAATAAGTTTCTTCTCTCGAATAAAACATGGGCCAATAATTGCCCTCTTAAGCCATAAAATCCTTAATGATCCCTTCCCCAGACATAGTTCCCTCCACAACATAAAATATGACCTATTATTTTAGTTTCTTTCACCACTAACTCTATTGAAAAGATCGGATCGTTTCGCTGCACACCGTTCATTTCTCTGCCTTGTAAACGGAAATAAAATCATTGTGGCTTTTTATAACGCCGCCATGGATAAGCGATCCAATCAACATCCGTATATTCTTACGGACCCGAGTGGATGGTACGGATTGTTCTTGTCTTGGTTGGCGATGGTCACTCGTTTGTGACGAATATCTCGCACGTGAGCGTTGAAGAGATTTTAACAGTAAGCAAGAGAACGCTAATTTTCGGAAAACAAAGATTACTTCAGGCTTCTGTGAGCGGTTGGAAAGTTTTATGGATGTGTTTGGTGCTTCTGTTTTAAAACAACTATAATCAGCTTCGTGAGAACGGGTTCGTTTTTCTTTGATTTGTTGTGAGGATTAACTTTCGTTTGGTTTAAGCGGTGAGAAGGTTGTTGAAAAGTTATGAAGCTTCAATTGCATTTACTCAAATATATTTTTAAGAGTCTTGTTCGTTCGGAAAATAGATCGTGTGAAAATTTAAATCACATTAGTTTTGTTGAAACGAGCCTTTCACAAAACTAATGTAATTTAAATTAAAGAGAGAGTGAGAAAATAAGAAATCTCACAAAATCACTTACAATAAGGACTCGAAACGAAAAAAAAAAGAGGGGGGGGGGTCGGAAGGGAAAAAAACGAACCCCTAATGTTTCCCAAAACATGTGTGAGAACATGGAACACAATAGCAGAATTCAGCTGTGTTACTATATGGATGATGTTTTACAGATGTTTATGACTCTTGAGACTTCTAGGTAACTGTGCATAACAAATATTAAGCCATAACTAACATAAAGTTGAAAATTCGAAAGGGTTCGCCCATTTTCGGAACACAGTGCAAAAAATATCTTTATTGTGATGCTCTTTGGCATTCAGACATGTCTAATTTCTCAACAAATAGTTTATGTACAATGCACCAGATTGCCTCATATGCATCAATATTTCATCGCATATGTACACATTTGTGTCCTACCTATATTCGTGTCGAAATCAGCCTTTTCAGTTGCCACCCCTAATTTGACAACACGTATTTGCACTGCTATATTTTCCCCCAGAATTCATCTTTTAATCGCGCTCGGTCAACACACCTCGTGTTTAATTCGAAGGTTCCGAATATGGTTCCCACCGTGCATCTAAACACCACTGTTCAAATACAATGCTCGCACGCGTAATGGATAACTGAATGCTAAACGCTATCGGCCACTCCGGAGTACAAACATCGGCAAAAGTAACTTCGCCGAAGTGATAAATAAGCTTTGTGGGAATGGCAACGGGACAGAAGCCAATATGTCCTCCGGATCTAATCCATTCCCTCTCCCAGGCTACCACTTAATTATTTACCAACGCTAAACACAATTCCATGCAAAGTACACAAACTCACGCGAATTCCTAAATGAAGTCATTCGAATAATTGAGAAGACCCGGGTTTCTAATAGAAGAATTATATTCTCCCTTGACTAATGTTTTGTTTCGAATTTTCTGGCTAAAGGGAAGTAAGTCGGCTGAACTTCCTTCTCTTTCTCGTAAACTGCATCTGGTTCAATTTTAAATTTTTATTTATTTTTTCATCATTGTAGATTAAAAAAAAAACATATGTATGTGGATGTGGAATGATTTTTAGTTTCTAAGTTTCAGAAATAGTCAGAGTTGTATGGAGAAAGAAAAAAAACGGCAGTCGAGGAACTGGTCGACTGAAGATATGCTTTTATTCAATAACGGAAGTCTTAAATGTTGAAGGTATACTGAAACAACAAAAACAATTAAGTTTCAGTTAATACAGTTAAATTTATCGATTCAACGTTATAAATTTCAACATTATAAGCGGTATACATGAATGCATGATGCTTGTAATATACCACCAACTCTGTCATTGAACCACAGAGTTGGTGGTATATCAATATGAGTTATACAGGGTGTCCACTCCTATCGTGGACCAATAGCTAATTTCTTAACCGTCAGAGATAAGCATATAAATCATTTGGGAAAAAATCTCTAAATTACGAAAGGAATTTTGGCTCTATTCAATGTTTTTCAAAAAATCAAATTTTGAAAGAGTTACGAAATTTAGATTTTTATACAGCCTTCCAATCCTATCAATCATATTTAGTAAAACATTCTTGACACTGTAACGTTTAAAACTAAAAAAAAATCACTGTTCTACGACAAAAATTGACCGAGTTATGACGTTTTGAAAAATCAAGATTTTGCATTATTTCATGACGTCATCGAGAGATCGCTGAAGGGACCGTATGCGAAATCCTTCAAAATCTTGATTTTTCAAAACGTCATAACTCGGTCAATTTTTGTGGTAGAAGAGTGATTTTTTTTTAGTTTTAAACATTACAGTGTCAAGAATGTTTTACTAAATATGATTGATAGGACTGGGGGGCTGTATAAAAATTTAAATTTCGTAACTCTTTCAAAATTTGATTTTTTGAAAAACATTGAATAGACCCAAAATTCCTTTCGTAGTTTAGAGATTTTTTCCCAAATAAACTATATGCTTATCTCTAACGGTTAAGAAATTAGCTATTGGTCCACGATAGGAGTGGACACCCTGTATGTGGTATGTATAAATGTAAAATCAAAAATACAAAAAGGATAGAATGAAATGGCGAGCCAAGGACTGGCTTTTTGGGACATGGTCCCAAAAACATGTCACCTTCCACCATGACAGATAGAAAGGGGCTTGAGAACCAGGAATCTGGTCTTCCACCTGATGACGTGCCAGTCCTTGGTTCGCCATTTCCTCCTATCCTTTTTTGTGTTTTTGATTGTGCTGAAACTGCTATCGTTTCTATCAGCTTGGCGCTGACATTTCAGTACACTTTTGTATTTTGGTGTTTTTTTTTTGGGGGGGGGGGGTGTTTTTTTTTTTTTTTTTTTTTGTATATTTTGGGATTAATTATCCCTATATTAAACACTTTTAAAATTTGTATAAAATATATACATATATATATTAAAAAACATATTGCTCTCACTGGTGGATTTGGATCATCAACCTTTCGCTTGACTGCCTCTTGCGCCACACTGGCTTCGCGATAGAGAACTTGCTAAACGGGTTACTATAAACAAAACTCGATGCATGCGCTTTGAAGACATGCAGGTAGAACGCTTTTTTTCGTGTCGTTTTTTCCAATCTACTATTCTCTCCAACTTCCAACATCCCATAGAAGCATAGCTTCAAAAATTGACACAATGTATAGTACATTTCGCGTATATCAGGTGAGAGCTGCTTCGGAAGGAGTCGTGCGAAAAGCGAAACAACGGCATGTTGAGGTGAAACGTAAGTTTCGTGTAAGGGTGATGCGTACATACTTTATGGGTTTGCAATCGGGTATGTGAAGTTAATTGTTCTTGTTTAGTCTCACAGCTTTAAGTGTTATATTTTATGGTCCATGGAAAGACATAATGTATAATGCTCCAGCAGGGATGAAAATCATGTTATAACATGCAAAGCGTAACTCCTGGCAGAATTTTATAGTTTCAGTTTTATTTTTACGATGTAACGGTCCATCAAGGTGAACATCATTGTTATAACATTAAAAGATGACTATTATGAAGAAATTTATTTTGACCTTTAATACGCTTTTATTAGCTTCACTTGTGGGTATATATGTATAACTCAGAATAAAAGATAAAATTCACGTTCTTTACAACTATAAAAGTAATAGATTTAATACTAGTATTAATACTAAAGTCTCAACTATATTGCATGTTGATGTATAAGTGTTTCAGTGGTTTCATGTAACTCTGAATAAAAGATAAAATTCATGTTCTTTGCAAATATAAAAGTAATATATTTAATATCATTATTAATGCTAAAGTATATGTTGATATATTATCGGTGCACGTAAACTTAGCGGGTATTCAATTGTTTTGAAAACCAGAGAGAAATTAGATATAATGTGTGAAATATTTTGATTCACTCAAAAAGCGTATTTTTTAGTTTTTTTAACTATATTTTAAAATTATTACACAATTATTCTGCATCGCATTTTGCGTTTTATTAACTAAAATCTGTAAAACTTCTCAAAAATAAATGAGCTTTACAGTGAATGAATAAATTACAAGAGGAAATGTTATTTCCAAAAATACAAGTTTGGGTTAATTTTTTTTTTCAATGGCATTTAAATATGTGAACCATATATGTGTGTCTGAGCGTGTTATGTGTTTTACCTAAAAAAAAGTTTCCGACAAAAATACCTACATAACTCTTTTTTTTCTCTCTCTCTTTCAAGTAGTTTTTCATTATGTTTCATTTTAGTCTTAAATATTCAAACGTTTTCTATTTTATAATCTACTTATATTAAAAACCGAGCATCTATCTTTCTTTCTATCTTTCTTTCTATCTTTCTTTCTATCTTTCTTTCTTTCTTTCTATCTTTCTTTCTAACTATCTATCTATGTCACGCTTATTTCTCCTGAACGCCAATGAACTGAAAGTCGAACCAGGTACCGATAGATAGGTAATTTTTCAGGTTTTATTAGTTTCAATTTATATAATTATGCGATTTTAATTAGCGAAGATATCAATTAATAAGTAGTCAAATTTTAAGCGATTAAGTCTAATAAAGGATTAAACTTCCAAGACATTTTTTCTTACCGTTGCCATTTTGAATTAAAACGTTAATTAAATTATTGAACTATTTAAAACTCCAAGATATTTATTTCTTTCCGTTGCGATTTTAAATTAAAACGTTAATTAAATTGAACTTTTTAAAATGAAAGAGTGTTATTTTTTTCCATTGTCATTTTGAATGCGTGTTATAACAAAGTTCTAACAATTGTTTTTATTCTAATTATTAATGACATATTTTTTCTCTGGTACCATTTTGAAAATGTGTTTTTAAATAAAATTGCAATTACTGTTTTTAGAAGGGACTTTTTTTGGCTGCGATCCAAATATTAAAACAACTTTTTCGTTTAGAATTTTGCAATTAATTTTACAGGAAAAAAGCGGTTTGGAAATAACTGTTTTTGGAAAGGAATTTTATTTGTTATTTAGGGAGAGTGCTAAGCATACGCTACTTGACATCGTCTTTATTTTTGAGGAAGCATGTGCAAATAATTCGATTGATTCTTTGATGCAGGAAAGCTTTTTAGCGAGCCGCTTTAGCGGGGAGTAGTTTATTAAACTTTTCCTTGATACTTTAAAGGCGAGCCGCCTTGGCGGCGAGTAGTTTATTGAAACTTTCATCGCTACTGTAAAGGCGAGCCGCCTTGACGGCGAGTAAACTGTTTGAACTTTCCTCATTACTTTAAAGGCGAGACGCCTTGGTGGCGAGTAGTTTTCTCAAACTGCCTTCACTACATTACAGCCCATGCAACGCCGGGCCACGCAGCTAGTTTCATATAAAACTGCTCGAGAATATTTGAAAATTTGAATGTATATATTAAATGTATGTATAATAAATATAATAAAATGTAATGCAACTTAAAAATAAAAACCAAATTTTGCTCAAACTCTCATGCATATTGTACAAAGTGCTAACCTAAAATTCAAATGTCTTCTCAGCGAAACTGAGCGACACATTATTGCCTAAATAATTAAAGCATTGTACCTACATGCAAGCAATCTCAGAACAAAAACTCAAGAGAAAACTCTACTATTTCTATTACTATCAACTTAAGTTAACAGCAAAAATAATTCACGAATGTTGTTCTCCCCTTACTGGCTGTTAGATTCTGTTTTAAAATTCAATTCTGGAAACGGTTCGTTCCAAGACAATACCTGTAAAGCGGCTTCACTGAATTCAATCTAATCTATAAGTTTCTGCTATGTTTTTCAGTTGCATCTATAATGCATGACAATATCGTGTCAAACATATCGATTTTTATTTTCAGCAGAAAAAGACTACTAAATTAATGGAAAGTCTAGACGACTATGGCGCTAAGGGAATTGTTTTCTTGCTTCGCCATATTAGTTAACCTGAGGATAAAAATAATAGAACTTTCAAATACCACCTGCAGATTTTCGTTGACAAAACTAAGATCAACTACGAATAACAAAAGAAAGTACTGTTCCGATCTTTCTTCGATTTAACTAAAGCTTCGGCAGCCGTAGAAATAAGTCATTGTTCAAAGAAAATTTAATTAGAAAAGAATTGAATTTTTTGTATCATATGTGTGTGTACAGAACAAGTTTGATTCATAGAAAAATAGGTATAAGACATTTAAAAGGAATTTTTCCACATTAAAAACTTTTACCATGCGAGAACAAGAATTACATGATTTATCTGGTGCTAAAATGTGTTTAATAAAATTCGCGTATCACTAACAAAGCATGCAATTAGTAAGAAATTAAAAATATATATAAATCATCAAACTATCATATCAAGCATTTGCCTAAGTTGAGTGGAAAACCTTATGTCTACTAGTACTCTCATTATTTTAAACTATTTCCACCTAAGTTTGATACTTATACTAGAATAATCATTCACTCACTTTTTAAAAGCTGCTTTCCATGGAACTTCTTCATTTACTTTTTTTCAAATAATTGGAAATCTCTACAAACACTAACAAACCATCTTTAATTAAACAATAAATTTTATGTTTGTGCTTGAGTGAGCTCATATTCTTCAGTGTTATTATAATGTAAACTTTGCGGCAACAATTTAATTCGCTACACTACAAAAAATGAACTGTTGTTTTTACAGTATAATAGTGGCAGCCGAGGTTCCAATTTAAAATTGGGAAGTGCACAATAATAAACTGTAAAACTAGTCATTTTACAGTTTCTTACGGTAAAGTTAGAAATTTTACAGTTTATTGCCGTAAAAACAACAATGTAATGCTGGAAGCAGATGTTCCAGTTTAACTGTAAAATGTAAGGTAATAAACTGTCAATTTAGCAATCTTGAAGTTTATTACTGTAAAATTAGCAATTTTACAGTTTAGTACCGTAAAAGTAGAAATTTTACAGTTTAGTGCCGTAAAAGTAGAAATTTTACAGTTTATTACTGTAAAATTAGCAATTTTTATTGTTACTATAAAATTAACTGTATTATATTGTAAAAACAATATTCCTTTTTTACAGTGTAGAATAATTTGTGAGATATATGATTTTTTGCAACTACATAATTTTCTATGATCACCAACTTTTAAAGGCCTAAGTCAAAGTACTTTCTATACTTTCGGCAATATTGTACTGTTTCAACCACCTATTTTGTTACAATCAGTACATTCTTTTACACAACAAAAACTCGATTATCCCTGAACCAATCCGCATGTGCCATTTAAAAACAAAACAATAGACCCGACAACAATCCTTGCGAAGAAAGACATTCCAGACAATTTTCCACTTACGTATAGATATCAATACTTTACAACATCAGATACGTTGTAAACGGACATGATGTATTAATGTTATATATGGCACATTCGTGAATAAAGTATACCCTAATTATTGTGTTTTCTTCGACACACTGATTTAACGCAAACAGATACTCGGTGAGCAGTCCGAATTCAATCCATTATCGTCAGACGGAACAGCAGTCTCAGACGGCACGCATTCGTAATAACATAAATCTTTCAGTCACGATTAATAATCAAATTTCGTTTACCACTTAGATGGTGTTCTCGAAGTCTACACTTTATTGCGTCGGATACGAACTGCCTTTATGTTCAACAATTGCGGTTGTTTACATTTTATTGATATCACACACACATTCTCTCTCGCTTCTGTTTTAACTAACTATCTGTGAATAATATTTGATGTACTATTGTGATAATTAAGTCTGTTTTTTCGCTCTCACTGTATCTTTCTCTTTTTCTCTGTATCTTTCTTTCTCTCTCTCTCTCTCTTTCTCTGTATCTTTCTTTCTCTCTCTGGGTTCCGTGTCAACTCAACACAGGGCTCAGACCTCACCCCCTCAGATTTTGATGAAATTTGGTACAGAGCTAGTGTTCATATAGACATGTTAAAATCTAAATTTTTTTTTGAAAAATACGGAGGGGTTTTGAAGATACAGCGCTGTAAAAGTAACAAAAAGAGGTCAAAACACGTGAAAGACACAATTTTCAAAATGACCTAAAGTTTTTTCTAATTGAGATAGAGACCTGAAACAAGTGCCATTTGACAGCATTTTTAAGAGCCTTTTGAATGATATACAACATGATGTGGTCTAAAACGAATTTGTTTCAATTAAATTTGAATTAAAATTTTAAATTTAAATTTCTCAAAATGCGCCGCCTCAATTTTTTTCAAATTTTTTTATAAAAATGCTTATACACTACTCAAATGGCTGTAAAAGTTTCAAGATGGGCTTACAATGGGTTCATGTTGAAAAAAATCATTGAATAAAACAGTAATGGATCTACAGCACAATTTAGCATAATATAGCATGGTTTTAGCACTAAAAAAATATATATTTAAGGGATGAAATGGATTCAGATTGATTAGCTAGTTAAATTTCAAGTAGCTGATTTCAATAGTATTTGCAATTAATTTAATTTTATTTATTTACCTGTTGTCAGGTCTTTCTTTTTGAATTTTTCCAGGGTAAGGGCGGGGGCAACGACTACAAACAATGTAAATACACCCAAAACCAGCAAAAATTATACCCATTTAAATGAAAATAGGTTGGTATCCCTATTCCAGGGAGAGCCAAATATCATAATTAATTTATCTGTTTACCTGTTGTCATTTCTTTCATTTTGAATTTTCCAGTGGAATGGGGGGGGGGGGGTGCAACGACTACAGACTCAATGACAATTCCACCCCAAAACTGCAAAAACCATACTCATTTAAGTGGAAATAGGTTAATTTCAATATCCCCCCCCCCTTCCCTAAATGACGGGTCTGCATGTTGAAGAGTACTCATAAATGTAGGTAATAGCTTGCAAATCTAGTAATCTTATATTTTCAGTCTGTTATTTTATTCTTTGAAATAATTAATGGAAAAATTTAGACAGAAAAATATTTTGTTCTAGGAATTTTTAGTATTTTTAATTTTGTTAATATAAATAAATCTAAGGAAATTCATCTTGATGTATGCTTACTCATCATTTTTAAAAATGTAACTATATTAAATCCAGTTATCAATTATTTGAATGGTAACTTGCTATTAAAAAATTAAAATGCTTGTAAGTAATTCAGTAGTCATTAAGATGATCTCATGATTGCAAAAGAAGGATGAAAAATGTAATAAAAATTTGTTACCACATCTAGATAATGTTCCATTAGGTATAACCAAGCAAGAAGGAATAAAACTATATATTAAGATACATTTGGCAGATGTAAGGTGTCAAGATATATTTTGTAAATCGCCATCTTCCTTGTTTCAAGCTCAGTGTGAATTCTGATCAGCCCCAAAGTCAGATGTCTGTCTTATTGGAGTAGGTTGAAGAGATAGTGGTAATACTGAGTTTTTGTTAGTGCATAAGTGAATCAAAGGAAATTGAAATTTTAGTTTCAAGTTCTTTTATCTTGTATATACTAAAATTAATGTTAAAAGCTGTCTAAGTATTAAGTGTTTGTAAATCTAGGGTAAAATGTAAATATTATTTATAATTTAAACTATGGCTGATCAAAGATACTTTACTGGACAGTGCTTTAATCCATTTAAAAAGAATAACCACAGGTAAGAGACAAAAAGAAATTACACAATGTTGCAGACTGGATGACAGAATATTTGAGTGGAGTTCCAGAAAATGCCAAAATCTGCCATACTTGTAGAAAAGAATTGTCTCTTTTAAAGAAAAATGAAGACTCAGGCCAGAATATTGAAGAAAGTTATGTTCTGAAAGTTGTGATCCAAATTTTGCTCCTAAGTTGGAAATTGTTCAAACATTAAATGTGTCACTACAAAACTTAGGAGAATCTTCAATCGACAAAAGGAAATCAGAAAAAACAGGTTATTCAGCAAGTAACATGAAAAAGATCAATGCTGCATTAAAATGCAAACTATTTACTAATATTGAAACATTCTGAGAGAGAGCCTCAAACAGCTGAAGAAACCGTTTTAAATAATTTGAAAAACTAAATTTGCTGATTCTTCTAATGTTAACATTCAATGATACTTACCTGCTTGCCAAAGTCATGTTGTATATGAAAAATAATACCAGAATTCTCAACGCTCCTAAATACCTGCTAAGAAAATCAAAAAGACTCGTACAAGATAAAGGTATCCTGACTAGACCTAATCAAAAAACCAAGAAAAAGTCTTCCTCCTAACATTGCAGAAACCATAAGTGTTCTGTGAAAATGATGAAATTAGCAGAATATTACCAGGAATGAAAGATTGTATATCTGTTCGAGCAAAAAAGGGGGATATAAAAACATTCAAACTGTTGATTCTCTAACTTGATGGACGCTTATGAAGATTATAAGATCTATGAGAGAGAGATATATAGATCTTATAAAAATAAATATCACAATTTTAAGATACTTTTGTGCAAATTGCTGAACTAAGACCAAAGTATTGTATATGCACCACCCACCAAAACGTAAAGCTAATGATAGAGAATGGGGGGGATCCCTGGAATACGTAAATTTTAACCTATTTCCATTTAAATGAGTACGGTTTTTGCTGTTCATGGTTGGAATTTACATTAAGTCAATAGCTGTGCCCCCCCCCCCCCGTTTCCCCGGAAAAATACAAAATGAAAGACATGACAACAGGTAAATAGATAAATAAATGATGAAAAGGGGGGGGGGGCTACCTCTGAAATAGGGAAATCAACCTGTTTTCATTTAAATTGGTATAATTTTTGCTATTTTGGGGCGTATTTACATTGTCTGTAGTCATTGCACCTCCCCCCCCCCCCCCCATTCCCCTAGAAAAATTCAAAAGAAAAGACGTGACAACAGAAACTCTAAGAATCAGCTACTTGAAATTTAACTAGCTAATCAAACTGAATCCATTTCATCCCTTAAATATATATATTTTTTAATGCTAAAACCATGCTATATTATGCTAAATTGTGCTGTAGATCCATTACTGCTTTATTCAATGATTTTTTTCAACATGAACCCATTGTAAGCCCATCTTGAAACTTTTACAGCCATTTGAGTAAAGCATTTTTATAAAAAAATTTGAAAAAAATTGAGGCGGCGCATTTTGAGAAATTTAAATTTTAAATTTTAATTCAAATTTAATTGAAACAAATTCTTTTTAGACCGAATCATGTTGTATATCATTCAAAAGGCCCTTAAAAATGCTGTCAAATGGCACTTGTTTCAGGTCTCTATCTCAATTAGAAAAAAAATTAGGTCATTTTGAAAATTGTGTCTTTCACGTGTTTTGACCCCTTTTTGTTACTTTTACAGCGCTGTATCTTCAAAACCCCTTCGTATTTTTCAAAAAAATTTTAGATTTTAACATGTCCATATGAACACTAGCTCTGTACCAAATTTCATCAAAATCTAAGGGGGTGAGGTAAAATTTTGTCAAAAATTGTGTTGATTTGACGTGGAATGACCCCTCTCTCTCCTCTGTATCTTTCTTTCTCTCTCTCTCTCTCTGTATCTTTCTTTCTGTCTCTCTCTGTGTATCTTTCTCTCTCTCTGTCGGTATCCTTTCTTGCTCTACATATGTATAACCTTCTCTATCTCTCTGAATTTTTCTTTCTCTCCTCTCTCTCTCTTTATCTGCTTATCTCATCTTGCTCTTTAGCTCTGTCTTTCTTTCTCTCCCTCTCTCTCTTTATCCATCTCTGTCTATCTCTTTTTATCTCCTTATATATATCTTAATACCCGCCCCCTCCATCTTTCGTACGTACAGTACACACATATGTTATATTATAATTATATTTTAATTTGTGACACTGTTCACCATGGAAAACACTTAAATAACTCTTTTATATAATCTATTCAATCGGGACCTCCGTGACTCGCGCGCATTTCTTCTTTAGACCTAAGAACGCGCGCCTTTTCCCTGGGGCCCCGATTCAATACTAAAAATTGGGATTTGTTTTGAAACAACAATAAAATGAACCATAATAGTATCGCAATGGCTCGTTTTCAGCTATACACTTCCAGGATGATATAATGAATTTTATAATCATATTCTAGATATGTGAGACTATGGAACCTATCACATTTCATTGGTTTAGTTGGATGTCAGTCATCTTGTGATTGGTTTAAAATCATCGGATGATTTTAGGGCTTGGACTTTTGCTGTGCATTAATAAAGTCAACCCCATTTGATTTCTGATGTGAATTCGAAGTAAAACCGAAATTAATCGTAGATTATAGAAATAAAACAAAGATTGGTTGAATTTGGAATTTTCAGTTGGGTAAATTAAGAATATCATTTCTTCTCTTTGCGTAATTGATATGTAATTATATTTGCATGTATTATTATTTTGCCATTATTGCATAACAGCTCTTAATGCGTTCTCCCGCTGAAAAGAAAAGCTTCAATATTGATTCTAATCAGTGTCGTGAAATGCAAAGAAAAAATCCGCAAAAGTTGTATTGAGAAATTGAGATGTATTATTCGTTCCTATATTAGTGAATTTAATTGATATTTCAAGATATGTCTCCAAGATAAAACATGAAGTAAACAGAATGAGAAACTTATTCTCGAGTACAACTAAAATCAATTTATTCGTTAACAAATAAAACGCCAAATTATTCAACCAAATTCATGAAAAGCAGAGAATAGCTGCATATAATTCTACGTCTAATGTCAATCTTGCTCTAAAAATGACAAACAAATTTCATTATTTTGTCATTTTTTTCATTCAGTGTTATCTTCGCAAAATTCTTATAATAAGGAAGCATTTAAATATTAGGAAATATAAAACAGACTTTTGTTTCTTAAAAGAAACATTTCTTTTATCTCGAAGTTACAATATCCATGGTAGTTCTTGTGGCTGTAGTTTTTACTGTTTACAATTTTCCTGAATAAGTAAAATATCAAGAAACTCAACCGAGTATATTTCTCTTGGGCTTTCCCATTTGTCTTTACGCCCCGAGTAAACGTTCTTTGGTTATTAACAGCAAATAACTATGAGTGGAAATGGCTCGTTCGTGTATATTTTAAAGAAAGAATAATAAAAGAGTCCTTTGTGTTGATCCAATGTTAAACGATTGGAAGGAGGGAAATTGAAGGTATAAAAAATGTTATAAAAGACAAGCACTTTATTCATTAAGATCGTAAAACTAAAGAAGCTAGATGATGAAGACTGGGAAAGATACGATTAAGAATTATTAAACGAACCTCAATTCCCTCTGTAGTTAAACACGAAAAAAAAAGTAGCGTTTCTTGACATAGAAACAAGAAAAAAAACGAGCTGTTTGCATGTGAAAGAAACAAGTCTTAGAGTAATTAAAAAAAGCTAAAAAAAAAGTTGTCTCTGATGACGGAGCTCTAAAGAGCAAGCATCCATTGTAAATGTTTAAAAATAAACACACTTCAAGAAAAGAGGTTTTTATTGAGGGCCCTAGAGCATTGTAAGAGTCCGTCAATAATTTCCAACCTGAGCGTATGGTTAGTATCTTTTTTATCTCGCAAAACACACAATTGTGGGGTGTTTAACGGTAAGCAGGCAGACTGTTTCTTCGACAGCGTCTGTTTATTGCAAAAGCTGAAGCGATTTCTTTTTATTATATTTATTTTAAGGGAGATTTTTTCGTTGAAAAAGCGCATGATGAAGATTTCTTTTGATGAGGATATCCAGAAGCTTCATATGTGAAACGGTTTTAAAATAGGATTTTGTAAACAAACTTTTTTATTCTTGGGAGTTGGAATTCGGGAAGAAAAAAAAAAAAAAAAAGAAATAATAATCACACGTTTTCCTGCTCATGGGAATCGTAATATCGTCGGAACAAACATTTGCGTCTTAGTACTTGTATAATAATGCTATTTGTAACACTCGGTAGCTTTAAATCAACATGGACTCGATATGACTCTTTGTTTGCAGATTTGTATGTTCAGCTGACCTCAGTTGGAATAAAATAGAAGTTGCAGTTTGATTTTCTTGTGCGTGTATTTGCTACAGAGGAATTTAAGTTTTAACGAGAAAATATTTGTTTCTCAGCAAAATTAGTCTTGAAGACAACCAGGGATCGATTTATTTGCAGAGCCCTGGGCATAAAGTTATTTGAGGTCCCAAATAGAGTCGGCAAGTTTCAGCTAATATGCATAGTTTAAGTTTAAGGAACAAAACTGTTTTCCCCCCTTAGACTGCAGTAACCTGACCGGTTTTTTTTATGTTAATTTGTTGTTGTTTTTTATTATTTTTATTGTCATCACTTTATTTTTTAAAATCAATTTATTTTATTTTTTCTTGTTTTCGGATATCACCCAGCTAAAAGTAATCTGCAGAAAATGTTTTTGTTTTTTTAAGTTTTTTAAAAATATTTCTGCAATCTTTTAAGAACACTAAAAAAAATCTGCATTTTGCCTTCAATATAATCTTCCGAAAATCTGCATTTTTTTTTCTTTCAGTTTTCTTTAAATATTCTGCAGGTTTTTTGAAGCATGTTCTAAACATGCTTAAATTTTCTGCAGATTTTTAAACGCTTTTCAGCAGATTTTTTTAGCTGGGGTACAAAAATTCCCTGAATTAATTTCGCTTTACTATGAAAATGATGATAACAAAACTTAGTTGACAGATTTATGGATGAGCCTGATGAAAATCATGTGTACGCGATAAGGCACGTGTGTCTTTTCTGATGATTTTCTTTTCCAGAGGCAAGCAGAAAAGAAGAGAAGAAAAGGAAGAAGCATCGATATTCTAAACCCGGCGCCTCAGATTTCACACGTGGACGTCGACTACAAGAGGGTCAGATCTCATTATCGATGACGCCGTTAATTGATAAGCTTATGACCCAAAATCGCATCATTAAGTCAATTGCCTAGCCTCCGAGAAGATTTTCAATTACCAACTGGTCATAAAATTCTGACGGGGGCTGTCCAGGGAGGAGGGTCTCTCTCCCCAAGAAAAAAAAATCGTCTGCTGTCGGGCACCCGCAAAAGTGCTGCGCGAAAAACAGTATGTGTAGCTATTGGGGATCACTCTTCACTGACAAAAGATAACTGACTATTGTAGATTGGTACATTTAAACCACTATATAAAAAAGAAAACACTTTCGTAACTCCTAGGGAAGTTGAATTTGAAGAAATCGCTTGCATACCAGCAAAAAAAATTTGCCTTGTTGCTGAAATGCGTCTTTTTGTGTCTGATCTTGATTCTAAGTCGGATGTTCAAGAAGCATTCAGTTTTTTTTTTTTTTTTTTTTACTTGAATATTCTTCAACGCCCGAGGACTTCTATGTATTAATACTCCAGTAACTTATTCGGAGAAAATCGAAGGTGATCACCAAATGGTGGTTAATGGATTGTGTTGAAAAAAGTTACACTATAATGGAAGTATGGATATTCATAGCAGATGTAAATAAATCTTCGTAGTCAACAGACTTGAAATAGAAACTGTAGTACCGCTTGATAAGGACCAGTAATCACGAAGCCTTCCTATATCTTTCTTTTGAAATCAGATTTGGTATCCATCCGCTTTAGGTTTTATGAGGGTCTTTTCTTATCGATGTTTTCTCTCATTTGGTATCATCGCCTTACAATTGATACCAATCCCCGAAAAGTTCATTGAAGGTATTTATATATAACTCTATTCTCAGTTGGTACCATCGCTACTAAGAAAACCTAATCCCCAAAAGGGCAAGCGCTGAAATTTTCTTCCGCACCTTTGCCGACTAATAGAGAAACGGTACCTAGCCCCTAGCCCATATCTCTTTACAACCATCTCTGAACCAGTCCTGCGGACGCTGGCTCATGTTTGATCAGCTACCTTTGCCTGCACCACCATCCTAGCAGGTGGGGGGGCTATACATGTCTTCGTCCACGGTTAGTGCGAATCGTCTTCACCTATTTCTTTCTAAGTCTTTTTGGTCGGAGCGTAGTGAAGAATGAAATAAAGGGGTTCGGCCCATTCGGAAAGAACAACCCCTTTTAAAAAAGCTGGATGAATGAGGAATCGAGTCATTTTATCTCGATCTCCATCCATGACTGATGTTCCCTCCGGCTTTATCTCTCATTTTTTATCTTTTTGCTGGTGGAATGTTCCTCCCAGTCTGTTGAACCATTTCCAACATAAAGGAGCCAGCGAGAGAGGTGAATGGATTGCACCAGAGAACGGGTGGAAAAAAATCCCCTGGAACGTAAGTTTATCCAAAATAAGCCATTCTTCCTCTTTTAGTCCTATTCGTCTCATAAGGGGAAGCCGCGCTCGCCGGAGAGCTTCCAAGTGTTGTTTTTCTCGAAGGGATCAGTCTTTTTTTTTTTTACATTTGGTGAATTCATTCTTCCCTCAGTTCACCCCCTCCCAATGCTAAAGACTTGGGGTATTGTTGGGGTAGGTTTTGCCCGAAAAAATTGCGCTAAGCGTTAATGCATGGTTTTAAAAAGGAATTTAGCTGTTTAATGGAAATAAAATGGAACTGGCAGGTTGGGATCGAAATTTAAAGCATTATGGGGGGGAAAGAATTGGTAATCAGATAACGTTTGGCCAATCCCCCCCCAAAAATGTAAAGTCAAACAGAATCTAAAATGTTGCTTATTATGCACTTTTAAAATTCGCTATAAGTGGTACCAGTTTTTCGCCTTTCTTGTCTCACTTTTTAGACCATTTGAACAATGTTGATTGCTTGATTTGCGAACCTATGACTTTGTTTGATATCTTTGTGTCCTCAGTGCTAAGTTTTATGATTTCAGTAAAATTGAAGATTTTTTAATGTGAAGGAATTTCTCCATTTAGAAAAGGAGCAAAATAAGCTTTAGTAGTTCGTAAGATCCTCTTTATCGTAAGACATACACGAAATTGGGGGGCAACGGGTTGGGGATAAATGTAACATCAATTGTTCATAATTAGAAATGTGGGACTCTAGACTACTAACTAGTCACTCTAGATATGAAAAAACGGGAAAAGAAAATCCTTCCATTTGTCTAACCCCAGTATCGTGAGTGCCTGACGCCAATAATAGTTGATTGCAGAATCTAAAATAGCACAGAATCGCTTGATCGCTAATTGGAAATTCTTTAATTATCAACGGGATCGCCTCTTTGGGCTTTTGTTGAACAACTAAACCAACAGATTCCTGCAACCCGTGAATTTTTACTCTATCTTCTCATTTGTTTGCCTCCTATGATAAACTCAACCTGCACCTCTGTTTAATGGACCCTTAAAGTTGGGTATGTTAAATAGATTTTCATTTATTTATTTTTTTACTTACACAAAAATTAATTAAAATTTTGAAAGCCATTGCTTAGAATTTGGTAAAAAGATGGTTGGCAATGTCTTGAGCTTATGTTAAAAAAAAACCCCAAGTTTGCCAAAGCGTCAGCCGAAAATTTTTGCCGAATAAGGATTTTTTTGGGATGGCTGTAGTGAGCTCCCGTGAGCTTCCATCGGGGTGCTCTTGTTCCGATTTAGTGACCAGGACCATGGCCCTATTGACCAGTGATGCTAGTTGAACCATTAATCTTCCTTGCTGTACATCTTTGATGACAGTATTTTACATAGTCCCTTAAAGTTCCCAAAACTGATCGCGTTTGGCTGTGGACAGTAAGATGTTTAAAACAAAACATATGAAGAGGACACTCGAAAAATGCTTGCCGTTCGAAAATTACAAAATTCCCCCTCCACTTCCATGTCCAGAAACCCTTATCTCCCATCTCATGCCAGAGGTGCCGCCGTTTTTTCGCGGGTTGTCTAGAATTACCTGGCGGCAATCATTACCTTCTGGCGTGTTACCTGTGCGCGCCAGGACCCCTTATCCATTTCTCAGACTCCCCTTAATAAATGCTCTCAATCGTCGTATCGTCCCAGCCCCCCCTCGGCCGCTGAAGAAAAAGAACAGTGAAGTTCGAATCCTCCTTCTTGGATGGTCTACTGCGTTGCCTTGATCGGCCGCGTGTGAGAAGGGCATGGGTTTGAGTGATGCGTAAGACGAAAAAAGAACAGTTTCACTAAAAACACATTTTTTTTCCCTCTCCGTCTTTTTTTTTCTGCCAACCCCTCCATTGCCCCCCCTGTGTTTTTCTTTGCCCTTAGTGCTCAGGTATTTCCCCTAGCGCTCGGATTACTCAAGGCTCTTGTGAATTTCATTGGTAATGTCCCAGTTTGTGGAGACGATTCGTTGAAGTGTCGTCGTATCTTCGAGGATTTTTACCGTACTTGTAATAGTATTTATTGTGTGCGATTCAGAAGTAATGTTATATAATAATGCATAGATAATAATGTGCCTCCCCCCTAGAGCTTCAGGATGACAACATACTCCAAAAAACTCTCAACCGTTACTCTTTTCATCCAATGAAGACAAATAAAATAATCTTGCTTGCGTTTTTATGTATTTTTTCTTTGTTAAAAAACAGATTTTGTTTGTTGTTGAAACATGATTGTGTAGTTACTTTCCTAACATCTAATATCAGATTATGTGTTGGAAATTATTAAAATCACATATCTTCATTAACGAAAAGCAAACCTTGTTGATAGAAAAAGGACGGTTTATATATCTGCTATATTACTTGGATGAACTTAAAAAAGAGATGTGCAATTTTTTTGGTCTTTTTTTTGAAACAAGGTGGGTAATTGAAGGATAAAAAGAATATGCATATGTAGGCAAACTAGTAATTCATTTTTAACTGATTATTTTCATTCATGTTGCAGCGAGAACCATTACTTTTATTTGCATGAAGTTTTTTCTAACTTTTTCTTTCGTGGGCGCAAACAATGACTCACCGATTTCATGTGGCAGGACCTTGTCTTCTATTTCTTTGAAACAACTAATGCTAGAATTAAATATATCTCGAAATAACACAGGAACGATTCATTTTTCAAATAATATCATTAAGAAGGCGTTTTATTCATCAACTACTAAATTATAATTCCGACTTTAGTAGTAGTAGTCCGACTTAGTAAGTATAATAATCCTTAAAAATATTTAATGAGCGCAATCTGTGCTTACATCTGTAAAATCACCATCCACTAACTGATGGATTTATCATGTGTTTACGCCGGTATTTTAATCAAATAATGAGCGAATAATGAGTATTTATTCTTTCGGACTGCTACCGAATCACTTATCTGTGTTAAGTATCATGTTTTTCTTTCTTTTTACAAACACGACGCGAGAAACTACATTTTTAGTCTAACTTTCTCCGGGCGCATTTTCCATCATTAACGGTAGTTAGGACGATGCAATTTTTTCTGCGCAGCACACAAACTAATGAGTATTATTTAGGCCTAAAGTGAACGGCGGAATCTATCATTCAGTAAACTAAAAAGCATTTGTGCTTTCACTTTGATTTGGTAGGAGCTTCTTTATCGATTTCCGGGCAATGTAGTATGTAGATATAGCAAAGATTCAATTCCTGTCGAATGAATAATGATACGAATGAAATACGGATTAGTTTCTTGGGAAATCCTTTTTTTTTTCTTTTTGAGAACAAAATCGGAGACCTCGGAGCAAAAAGGGGACTGATCCATTTTTTTTATCAGTTTTGTGTTTTACATTGATATACATGAAAATATATAATTATATTATCTACCCCTTTTGTTAAAGAAAGAGAAATCTCCAACCAGTATTCCATTAGCTAGAAAAGGAAAAAGCTGTAACAAACTTCGTTCCAGGAATAATTAGAGAAAAAAGTACGTATTTGCTGAATATTACAATAAAACTAAGGTTTTTTTTTTTTTTTTTTTTTTAATCAAGAGACTTTTTTTATCACAAGATCAAATTTCTACTTGCTACCACACTAAAAATATGTTGTTACTGATCTGTAAAAATCAGGATTTTTTTTTTTTTTTTGGCTATGTAGCTTAACAAACAGCAACATTTTTCTGTTACTCTCACTATCTCCATGGTAGTACAACAGGTCACGCCAAAAGTTAGTGACGTCACTATGAGTCATTATGGCCACAAGTCACTAATTAACAAAATCGCAGTGTTTACCAAGATGGTCCCAAATGCGCTGCGATACATTTGTGACATGTTTCCTGTGACATTACTTTAGGACGCCGCTGCAACAGAAATTAATTTGCGAGCGGTCGCTTTTTGACACTTCGAATTCATCACTGCAACTTCAATCTGTAACGTCGCCCCGCACTGACATTTGTGCGTAAATTATATAGTAAACTGTTGCATGTATGCATGCTAGGTGGGAGGATGCTAGCGTAGAAAATATGACAACCCCTCTTTTGGGAGACTCTCAACTGGTAATTTTTCGACGTTGAAGTTCAAGAAATGCAAATCTAGGCGATCTGTGATTATATCAGGAAAAGAGAGGTATGGGTTTCACAGCCGGATATATTTTTAAATTGAAATGAGAAACATTTATGAGCAGCATTTGAGAACCATGAATGTGTAGTGGAGGGCAAGTAATAAAAGTAAATCGCTCCTCACTTGAAGAAAAACTTCTTAATCCGTCCTTAGAACTGTTGATGATTTTAGAAGGACGATATATGACCTTCACGGGACTGGGAACTTTATGTGACCACCAAACAATTTTCACACTTTTATTCACTATGATATTACTACTTGCTACTTGTGTCAACTGTGCTTCAACTAATTTTCGTACGTTGTATAGCTACTGAAAAAGTTATACATGAGTTTCCTTTCATTGACCCCCCCCCCCCAAACTTAAAATTTCTAAACTCAAAAACTTCCAAAACATTTTTGCAGCAACCTGTAAAAGGAGCAATGTAAAAAATGAATGTTGTTTTTGCAGTATAATATAGCTAATTTTATAGAAATAAACTGCAAAAATTTCTACCTTTACAGTACTAAACTGTAAAATTGCTAATTTTAGTATATTATCTTACATTTTACAGTTTAAAACTGGAACCTCTGCTGCCAGTATTATACTGTTGTTGTTACAGTATAATACAGCTAAACTTTACGACAGTAAACTAAAATTTTTAACTTTAGAGCAAGAAGTGAATCTCAATTTTAAATTGAAACCTCGGCTGGCAGTATTATACTGTAAAAACAGCAGTTCATTTTATACAGTGTAGGGACGACTACTATTTGACACTTGCCTCACACACGTCTCCTCAGTTTTTCCTCCATCATCATTTTCCTCTATTATTCCATTTTCGAATCAGTAGCTCCCCTCTCGTGGGTTATTACACCCCTCGCCGCTGCCCGCAGACCTCACCTGGATCTTTTCCACGTGACTACGAGGCAAAGTGCCCGCAATGACCCCCAGGGGTCGCAACCCGCTAATGTAACCGACAGGTTCTTAGGGTTCTCTAAAAACCACATTTAGACCCGCAGTTTCTCTTCGAGTTTTTATTTTTTCCACACAGAGAGCTCGCGTATTATCGTAATTTCCGTTTGCCCTTTTCAACTTGGTCGGAGGAAGTTTTTTTCCGTGGGTGAGTCAAGAATGTTAGGGGTCTTCGGTGGAACCTTTTTTTTTTCTTTCCTCAAGAACAGATTCCGGGTACCAGCCGCGGAATGTCATATCACTATATTTACGTGTGTCGTGATTTCCGCAACATGTTTTTTTTTTTTTTTTTTCATTTCATGCCGGCTAAGTGTTTTCGTGCTTGTCCGCTGATTGAGCTTTTATGTGGAGAAAGCGAAAGGGACTCGAAAGAACGAGATTTCATGCTTAATGGTAATGCGCTTTGGAATGAAATAATGGGAATATTTAAGCAAATGGAGCGACTTTTGTTAGTGATGTGACTCCAAATTACTTACAGCGGTGAGATAAGAGACATTGTGATAAAGAATTTCCCTAAAATGTTCAGTAATAACAAATTTTTTAGGGATAACTTTTTATCGCAATGTCATGCACATCACATTGGAGCTGTTCTTTCTTCGTTATACGTACTAGTATAACACGGTGCATATCCTAAAATTCGATTTTTATGCCATAAGAAAGTACAAAGTCATAATATTAATGCTCGTATCTTAAAAGCTACTGCAATAGAACTTTTTTTTTTTTTTGAAATCAGTATCTACCAGAAATGTTTCTACTAACTCCCCCACTTGCCGCGAAGCCGAGAAACAATCTTTGACAGTTTCTTGAAGAAAGAGTGAAATATTATAAAACATTGAAAACCATAATAATAATAATAATAATTAATTCCATAAAAGAACTACG
>JAXGGA010017387.1:0-24472 GCA_038373865.1 Uloborus plumipes | reverse complement strand
ATATATCAAACTTCATCATTTTTCGAGCACGTCAATTTTCTGTTACATTAGGCAATCTACATTGCTTATTGTTCTCTCTGCTCGCAAAATTTCTGCCTTTTTTCCTCCAATTTTGATTTTTCTTTGAAAAATGTCTTTTTCTCCAAGCTCCAATCCTTCTCCCAGTGCTTGGGGCCCATCTAAAGGTCCAAAACGTTTTACCCCATTAGGCACAGTTAATCCACTACATAAGAAACAGCCTTCTTCCTTGGAAAAGTCTTCGAAAACCTTCACACCAAAAAAGGTAATCCATAAAGAATTGATGTCTAAAAATAATGAATTGAACAAAGCCTCCTCCATTCCTATTTCTCCTGCTTCCAGTGATATTGTTCAATCTTCTACTTTAGATGATAAAATTGCTAACAATTTAAAAATTTCAGAATTTCCTATCTCTACATTGTTTAATATTCCAAATGTGACAAACGACAACCCATCTTACAGGGATTCTCATTCCTCTCTCATTACTCTACTTAAACAAATAGCTGCTGCAAAAGGTATTAACAATGATAAACATATTTTCACCAAAACTACTCGCCCAGTCATCCTTGACATTTTAGATCTATTAGAGCATCAATTCAATTCTCTTTCTACAAAACAGACCTCGATATCTGCTCTTTCTGATTCTTCTTCCCAAACAAACACTGTGGACAACTCTGAATCTTCAAACTATTCGGATAGCGCTCAAAAGCAGGTCTCTACTTCTGACGCTTCTATCTCTACTGACATGATAATTACTAATGACGCTGCTTCTAATACATGCAACTCAATGGACTCTCCAAGCAATTCTTTTAAACAGAAAACTTCAATTGCTTCTACTTCTTGCCTTTCACAACAGAATGACTCTTACAATATCATCTCTGATATAGAATCAACTTCACCACATATAACAAATACAAATTCCAACCAGATTGATCTTTCTAATGAGTCAAATATCTATACTACTTTGGTCTATCCGGTTAATTCTAATAACAACTCTGCAACCTTGAGATCATTCTTACATAAAAACTTCGATCCTGCAACGAAGGGTATTAACATCATTGCAATCAGACACATCAAACATGGCGGCTTAGCCATTGACACTAATTCTTATGAACAAAAAAACCTTCTCGAAAACAGCTTAAAAAATATCCATACCATTAACATAAATATCAGAATTAAATCACCAAAATTTTTATTTCCTAAAATAGCTATTACAGGTGTCCCTGAAGACATGGATGAGAAGACTTTGTTGAATGAATTCTACTACGCTGATGATAACACACAAGACTTTAAAGTTATTGCCAAACTAAAAAGGAATGGCGGACGTTCAAAGTGGATTGTTAGTTGCTTCCCAACTGTCTTTCACAAACTTATGGCTAGAAAAAAAATTACATCACGGATTCGAAACATATAGAATTTCCGAAACCTTCGGCTTCAAAAGGTGTAATTTTTGTCAGAAATTCGGACACACCCAACAAACCTGCAAATCTGAATTCCCTGCTTGTGGAAATTGTGGCTCTGAACACTTAACTACTAACTGTCAATCTACTGATGCAAATTGCATTAATTGCTTACGACATGGTTACTTAGACCACTTTCATCCAGCAAATTCTCCTACCTGCCCACATTATTCTACACTTGTCAATAAAAAAAGGGCTGTAATTTATTATGGTTAGTTTCACCTTCTTTCATGTCTTCTTCCACTTTTAAAGTTCTTCAAATCAATCTTGCCAACACTCGCGCTGCTACCGATCATCTTTTACAATATCTTTCCACCCATCCTCATGATGTTATCCTTTGCCAAGATGCATATAACATCAATAAGTCTATACCATCTCCCCCCCCGGTGTCCGTTTACCTTGTCGTGGTGGGGGGGCTTGCGGTGTGGTGAGTTCGGGGCGAGCTCTTGGGCGGAGTCGTGACCCCCAGTTGCTCAAACAGAATATCGGCGGGAAGGGATTTGTTTCTCCTTCCTTCCCTCATCACACTTACCAAATTTCGGAACAAAAACCCAAGCCAAGGTGTGTCAACCGTGCCGATGGCTGCGTGGTACCGGGGCTAAGCGGTATCGCTAACGGGAGGCTTCAGGGCTAGCTGGCGAACCCTGTCGTATCCAGCCTTACCCCTGTGTAGGGGGGCTACGCAGGGGCTCGACCCCGCATTTTCCCCCCAGTTCTCCGGTCCGCTTATGGATTCTCAAAATAAAAACCCTACTCCCCCTAGTGGGGAGCGTCAAAATGTTTCGTCAAGCGACCCAAGATGTTTCCTTATTAAGCGCAGTGACCCAAATTTAAGTCTCATTAAACTTTCTCCCTTTTTGATCAATAAAGCACTTACTCATGCAATAGGCGAATACCAATCCGTTAAAAAACTACGTAGTGGTGAACTTTTAGTCGAAATTAAACATCCAAACCAAATCAAACCCATAATGGCTGTAAAACAACTAGGTTCATATCTGGTAAATGTTTCAGAACATAAATTTCTAAATTTTTCGAGAGGCATCATTTCAGAGCCTGATCTTCTTTTTACATCCGAAGAAGAGATTCTAGTGGAAATGCTTAGTCAGAATGTCAGTGGAGTGAAAAGGATAAAAATTAAAAGAAATGGAGAAATGACTGATACCAAACACCTTATATTGACATTCAGTACTCCTGTCCTCCCTGCACGTGTCAAAGCTGGGTATCTCTCTTGTCCAGTAAGACCATATATCCCAAATCCGCTTCGGTGTTTTAAATGCCAGCGGTTTGGACATTCCAAGCCTTCGTGCCGTGGTACAGCTACATGTGCCAGATGTTCTGAGCCCGGCCACGACAGCAATGAATGCTCCAAGGATTATAAATGTGTCAACTGCAAGGGAGATCATCCCTCATACTCTAGAAAATGCTCTAAATGGCTCCTTGAAAAAGAAGTTCAAATCATTAAAACTACCGAGAAAATTTCGTATCCTGAAGCCAGAAAAATTATTGAATCAAGAACACCCACTACAGGCCTTTCTTACGCTGCTGCAGTTAAAAAAGTCTTAAAATCCTCAAGCACGCAAACAGATGCTCAAACAGAAACAAGTAATAAACCAAGTAGCACACTCAAACAAAACAATCAAACTAAGTTACCTAACTCTCCAAAATCAACAAATAATCAGATCCATATTTCAAAATCACAACAAAAAAGCTCTAACGAAACTAAAGAGCAAACTGTACAAAAACCCAGTACAAGCACCGCAGTAACATTTACTGTAGACAACACAAAATATCAAAATCAAAAGAAAACTGTTGAAAAAAAGAAATTGATCAAATCACGTGTTAAAATTGGGGTAGCCGCCAAACAGAGGCCCCTAACTTTTATAATTTCAAAAAAGAGGACTTCTTGTATTCTGGCAAGAAAAATAAATTGACGAAATCTCTTCATGAGGAAGTTGTTCACCCTCACGAGGAAGTAGATGATGTTGAATTCAAAGAACTGCCGCCATCCGAAGATGAAGGGTGGACGGACGCCCCCACTAAATGAGCTGCTTCTTTTTCCTTTGGCCTTTTTTCTCTCTCTTTTCCATCATGGCCCTGAGCATTATTTCTTGGAATTGTCAGAGTTACTCGCATAATGTCACGGACGTCAAAGATCTTGTCGAAATTCACCAACCGGCCATTTTCTGTCTGCAAGAAACATTCCTGTCACCTGTTGATAGACCGAGATTGAAAGGTTTTGAAATATACCGCAAGGACTGCTTGACAGGAGACCGTCGTTGTGGAGGAGTGGCGATGCTAATCTCCACTGATTACGCATCTAGCCAGCTCAGCATCAACACGTCCCTCCAGGCAGTAGCTGCGCGTGTTCACCTTCACTCGCTGATCACAGTTTGCTCTATGTATATTCCACCTTCTTACGATTTGAGAAGTGTGGAATTGCAGACATTGATAGATCAACTCCCACCCCCATTTGTCATCTTGGGGGATTTTAATGGCCACAATCCTCTCTGGGGGAGTCCAGACACAAACAGTAGAGGATTGATAATAGAAGATTCTATAAATGACAATGATCTATGCTTACTGAACAATGGTGAAAATACTTATTTCCATCTTCCGACGCAGACATACCATGCCATCGATCTTGCAGTATGCTCACCTTCTCTTCTGCCACTGTGGGATTTCCATGTTGAAAGTGGACTCTACACTAGTGGTCACTTTCCGATCAAGATAACATTTACAGGACGCTGCAGCTATCAACCGCAGCAGCAAGCCCGTTTATGCCTTCATCGAGCTGATTGGGCAGCATTTACCCAGTTGGCAGAAATAACATCAGAAGTTGTGAACGAAACTGACATTGATGTAGCAGTAAGCCGAGTAACAGACATTATTCTAAATGCAGCCAACGTTACTATTCCAAGAACCACCAAAAGGAGGATTAAATTTCCTAAGCCTTGGTGGAACTCTGATTGCCAGGCAGCCTACAAAAAACAGAAAAAAGCATGGAACACATTTCGTCGGTATCCGACCACACAAAATCTTGTGGCACTTAAACGAGCTCGTGCTGAAGCTCGGAGGATACGACGGAAAAGCCAGCGTGACTCATGGCAAGCCTACGTCAGCACAATCACGACGTCTACCCCATCAAAGACCGTATGGGGAAAAATAAAAAAAATCGCTGGAAACTATACAATATCTTGTGCTCCGATTCTAGAGAAAAATGGGCAAACATTATCAGACCTTAAGGAAGTAGCTGACTGCTTGGGGACTCATTTGGCAGAAGTCTCCAGGGCAGGCAATTATAGCTCAAAATTTTTAGCTTTAAAATCCCTTAAGGAACGAAAAACCCTTAATTTTAACTCAAACATTTTAGACTCATACAATCATAATTTTACTTTTAAAGAACTTGTTGCAGCTTTGAAAAAAACTCGCAATACTTCACCTGGACCGGACGAAATTCATAATAGCATGCTGACAAATTTGAGTAAAACCTCCCTAGAATATATACTACATCTTTTTAATAGAATTTGGACCGAACAACGTTTCCCAACAACTTGGACTCAAGCAACAATCATACCTTTATTAAAACCGAACAAACCATCCAATCAACCCGCAAGCTATAGGCCAATAGCTCTTACAAGTTGCCTGTGTAAATTGATGGAGCGGATGGTTAACGCCAGACTGATTTTCATTCTGGAGTCCAATCATCTGATATCTTCCTTTCAAAGTGGATTCAGGCGCGGCAGAAGCACAATTGACAACTTGCTGCTTCTTGAAACATCAATTAGAGAAGCCTTCCTTAAACGTAAACATATCGTGAGCGTATTCTTTGACATTGAAAAAGCATATGACCGTACTTGGAGATATGGGATACTTAAAACCCTACATGAGTATGGGTTGCGAGGTAACCTCCCCATCTTCCTCTCCAATTTTCTGAAACATCGATCTTTTCGTGTACGTGTCAAGTCTATTCTGTCGGATACCTTCATTCAAGAAGAAGGGGTACCCCAGGGAAGTGTGCTGAGCGTAACTCTTTTCCTCATAGCAATCAATAGCTTAGTCGAGCAACTGCCCCCCGCTGTCAAAGGTACCATGTTCGTTGATGATTTTCAAATCTCCTTCTCTTCACCGAACATGAGTATCATTGAAAGACAGTTACAAATATCCATTAATAAAATCACACAATGGGCAGAGGAAAACGGTTTTGCTTTCTCGGCTCAAAAAACATTCTGTATTCATTTTTGTCGTAAAAGAGGACTTCATCCAGAACCGAGTCTTTTCATTAATAATCAACCGGTATCTGTTAAGGATCAAGGAAAATTTCTTGGTCTCACACTTGATAACAAACTGAAATTAATCCCTCACATACAAGATCTAAAAAAGAAATGTACGTTGAAATTAAACATTCTCAGGGTCTTGGCTAACACTTCATGGGGTGCCGATACAGAGTCCATGTTAAAAATTTACAGGGCACTAATACGCTCAAAACTTGATTACGGATGTCAAATTTACGGCTCCGCCGCCAAAAGCTATCTTAAAGCACTGGATCCAGTTCATAATCAGGCCTTGCGCATTTGCACAGGTGCTTTTAGAACCTCACCTGTTAATAGCCTGCATATATTAGCACACGAACCTTCACTTATCAAGAGAAGACTTAAACTTTCATTGAATTATTATTTCAAAATCAAATCAAATTCAAACCATCCGCTTCATTTACATATTTTCTTCCCATCAAATACCGATTTATTTCTGCGTCGTCCTTCGGTCACACCAACATTTGGGATCCGAATGAGACAGGCACTCACTTACCTGCAGATGACGGATTATGATACTTACAACACACCAGAAACCATTGAACCGTGGACCGAATTAAACTTTTCTGTTCTTCATGACTTTGTTAAATACCCCAAAGACACCACAGCAAATTCAGTATTTCAACAAATCTATTATGAAGTGAAACAACAATATTCAAGGTATCATGAAATTTTTACCGACGGATCGAAAACCAACGATCACGTCGGCTTCGCAGCAGTAATTAATGGCCATATTATCTCACAACAATTAAATACTTCTTGCTCTGTTTTCACTTCCGAAATAAAAGCCATTTTCACAGCCTTGCAATCAATAGCAGAAACAAACCACAAAAAGTGGATAATATACACCGACTCAAAAAGTTCATTAGATGCGATTACAAACTGCAACAACAATAGTCATCCTTTAGTCATGCAATCTTTTCTCTTGTACCATAGTTTAAAGCGAAATAATTATGAAATTTTTTTATCTTGGATTCCTGGTCATGTAGGAATAGCTGGCAATGAGACAGCCGATGCAGCTGCCAAGTCTGCATGTGCCTATGTTGAAGATCTTGTACCCTTTGAAGACCTTAAAAATTGCATTGCAGACAGCCTAAACAACTCTTGGCAGCGTGACTGGAATGGAGATACGCAGAACAAATTGCGTTCCTTCCAGCCATATACAAAAGGATTTAAATTCTTAAATATTAATCGAAGGGAACAAGTTATAATATCTCGACTGCGCATCGGCCACACCAGGTACACTCATAAACACCTTCTTTGCCACGAACCAGCTCCAATATGTAATAACTGTAATGTCATTCAGACAGTGTTGCATATTTTATGCAACTGCCCAAATTTTAAACATATACGTTTTAAATATTTTAATAATTTTTATCCGACCTTGACGGAGTTACTAGGGGACACACCCCACTCCAATTTGTTCCCCTTTCTTCATGAGATTGGTTTTATGTGTCTAATTTAGCAATTTTATCCTCATCCTATTGTTTGGGTCTCGCTTTGTTTTGTCAGATTTATGGTTTTACCTAAAGATTTTAACTTTGTATTGATAACGCTTTTAAATTTTTAAAACTTTTATTGGTGCTGTACTTTTAAATTTTAAGTTTGCTATCTGTCTGCCACAGCATTGTTTGGCGCAGCATAGCCTACGAAGGCTCTTGTGCCAAAAAACCTGAAGCAACCAACCAACCAACCAACTATACCATCTCTCTCAAATTTAAGAAATTTCTCCTCTTCAAATCTTGGTTCCACCATTTTAATCTACAATAACTCTCTCACTCCAACTGTTGTCAAAATTGAAACCTATTTTGTTGCCATCTCCTTAAACACCTCCGTAGGAGAAATTCTTTTTATCTCCTGCTACTTCACTCCCTCTGATAATATTGACATTTGTCTACATTCTCTGGAAATCTTCCTTAACAACCACACAGACAAACAAATTCTACTTGGAGGTGATTTCAATGGCCAAAACACCATTTGGGGAAGTCTCTGCAATGACAGAAGAGGAGAAAAAATCTTTGAGCTTATCTCAAAACTTCATCTTACAATCCTCAATATTAACAATAACTCTCCTACCTTTCTTTCAACAGATGAACAAAAAAAGGGCTTTCCTGATCTTACATGTGCTTCTAATTCCATTGCTAACATTACTTCATACTGGAAAGTCCTAGATGAAATTACTCTTAGTGATCATAGGTATATCTCAATAGAATTAAGTTGTTCTCCTGTTACTTACAATATCAACAGGTTCAAAACTTCACATGGCAAAATTTACTCTTTTATTAATAAAATTAACAACTGGCTCTCAAATTACGACATCACTAACATTTCTGGCAAAGACTCTTTTAATCTTTTCATTAACAACTTCATTCTGATAATTCAAGAAGCAATGTCTTGTTCTTTTAAAAAAATTTCAATTAAGCAACAAAACTTTCATCTCTCTTGGTGGTCTAAAGAACTTAAAACACAAAAATCAAAGGTAAATGCATTACGTCGCAGAATGCGCAAGTGTCTTCAAACTGAAAAACAACACTACACTATTCTCTACAAAAAAGAACTGGCTATTTACAAAAAATCTATCAGAAGAGCTAAAATAGATTCCTGGAAGAATTTCTGTAAAAATTGCAAAACCCCTTATGGTTTACCATTTAAAATTGCTTTCAAGCCCATTCGCAATACGTTTAACCATTCGACTTCTGATACCTTTATTTCCTCCAGAGACAATATTTCAAAAATTGTCAATTCCATCTTCAATGTAAAAGCTTCAAGTTTTCATTCTCCTTGCATTCCTTCTTCCAATTCCTTTCAAGAACACCTAGAACTTCCTCTTTATGAAAAAGAACTTAAAGAGATCATCTTTTCTTTCTCAACAAAAAAAGCTCCTGGACCCGACGGAATTGACTTCAATATTTTAAGACTTCTCCACAATCATTTTCCAAATACATTACATTTTATCTTCGAGAAATGCCTCTCTCTCTCAACTTTTTCCCCCCTCTTTTCAACCGGTCTAACACCGTCTTTATTCCTAAACCCAACAAAAATCTAGAAGACCCCGACAACTACAGACCCATCTCTCTTATTAATTGTTTTGGTAAAAATCTAGAAAAAATCATTCTTAAACGTATCTCTCCTATTATTCAAAATCATCCTGATTTTTCAAACCTTCAATTCGGCTTTATTGAAGGAAAATCCACTCTTTCAGCGCTGTCCTCTATTTTAGAAAAAATCAACTATTTTAGATCTTCTGGAAATTACACACTTCTTATCCTTCTTGACATCACTGGTGCTTTCAACTCCATCAACTACAAATGCTTACATCACGAAATAATTAAATACCAAATCCATCCAACTTTAATCTCAATGATCTTTCAATCAATCTTAAACAGGACTTTTTCAGTTATTTTAGATGACAATCATCTCTTTTTTGAACTTCAATCGGGCTGCCCTCAGGGCTCTGTTCTTAGTCCAACACTTTGGAACATTCTAATAAATACGCTTCTTATCTCCGCATTTCCAACCAACTGTCACATTCAAGCATATGCAGATGACATAGCCCTGGTAGTAGCGGGAAAAACTCGAAATGAGCTAGAAACGAATGCTGCCTCGGCTATTCGCATTGTTGAAACTTGGATCAATAATTTTAATTTAACTATTTCCACAAAAAAATCTTCTGCAATCTGTTTTGGAAAGCAACTGACTTTAAGCCAAATTAACAATAATCGTTCTAAAAGACTGAAAGGCAGAAATCCCACATTAAAACTTTTTAACGAACCTATTCCTTTTCCTTCCACAGGTGTAAAATATCTTGGAGTCATTTTCGATCCTATTCTGAACTTCAACCTTCATATTGCTTACCTTCATAAAAAATCTCATATTCTTCTTCAAAAATTCCAAAGAATTTCCAACTTTAAAGGTTCCATTTCAGCAAAACTCTTAAAGCATTTATATCTAACTATTTTTTCTAAAGTCATAGATTATGCTGCAGGAATTTGGTTCCCTTCAATAACAAAACGTTCTTTCAGAAAACTTAACACCATTCAAAGGCCTTTCCTTCTCTGTATCACAAAGTGTTACAGAACAGTTTCTACTGATGCATTGCAAATTCTTGCTGGTTTACCTCCTCTCCACATCCATCTTGAGTCCATTTCAAAAAAATACTCTACCACTGTTCAAAACAAGCCTCTTGAGCTAGAAATTACTTCGTTTCCTGCAAACAGCTTTGTTACGAAAACTAACTTTCATCTGCCTTATTCTTATAATTTATCTTCTTATTTACATCCTTTTGAAATTGACAATATCCCTCACTATAGCTACAATATCTACACGGACGGCTCAAAAACTTCTACTGGCACTGCTAGTGCTCTTATTGTTATTCATAAAAATGATGTTTTAGCTTCGAATTCTGTCACATTAAATCCTAACAACACAGTTTTTCAGGCAGAACTAACTGCCATTCTTCTCGCCAGCAAATGGATCCAAAACTTTTTAAAATCTTCTACTACAACAATTAAATGCATCAACATCTTTACAGACAGTCTTTCTTCAATTTATGTTTTAATGAACCACAATACCACCATCAACATCATTCACTCTATCCAACTTAATTTATTAGACATCAACAAAACTATTCCTACAAATATCTACTGGGTCAAGGCACATTCCACCTCCGAAGGAAATAACCTAGCTGATCATCTCGCTAAGAATGCGACGCTTGATAATCAAAACTACTCCCATCCACTTCCCATTACGTATCTCACAAAACTACTTAATGACGATATCTTACACAAATGGCAATCTCAATGGAACGAATCGAATAAAGGAAGGTGGACCTACGAAATCTTTGGATCTGTCTCACTTACTAGATTACGCACTTCACATTTCAATCAGTTCCTTTCAAATCACGGACTCACCCATGGTTATTTTTTCAAACATAACATTTCATCATCTGATCTTTGCATTTGTGGTGAGGTGGGCACCTTTGAACATTTTATCTTTGAATGTCGTTTTACTTCTCAATTTCATCTAAACCTTTCCACTAGTCTTAGAAATCAATGGAAAAACTACATCATTGTTGATCATTCAGCCAATAAAAATGTCATTGATCTTATTCATTTCCTTTTCTCAAACTACCATACCTTCTTCCCTACTCTTCATTAATGTCCTCTCTCTCTTCTTTTACTGTTTAATATGTTAGTTTAGCTAAATTTGCCAATGTTTGTTATTATCATGCACATGTTTCAAAAAAACTCATGTACCAATTCTTCGACTCATGTACATTTGCTACTATTGTTTATATTGTAAAAACTCTTTTGTATTTATAACTCTTCGACTCATGTACAAGCTTTTGTTTTATATTTATGTTTTTATTTGTAAAATTGTGCTTTAAATAAATTTGAGTCGGGCTGGGGTTAATCTTGACAGGGCTTTCCTCGCTTATCGGCCAGTTCCCGCGGCTGACTTTCAAAAGATAGTAGACTTCTCCTCACCCATTCAAACCGGAGGGCTTTCCAAGCTATTGGGGGTGCTGGAGAAGGAGTCCTGTCCCTATCTACTAACGCTCCACCGGGGGAGACCCCGGTGGATTGGCTGTGCCTTGCCGTGGCGCGTTAGCTTGAGAGGACGGCTGTGTTGGACCGACCGTAGGTTTGCGAGATCAAGTGTCTCGTTGGTTGGACCGCCAGCTGGCCGAGGTCGTGTTGGAAGAGCAGAGACGATTTCCTGTTCTCGCGACCGTACAAGACAGCCATCGGAAACCTGGCGGGGGCCCTCCGGGGTCCCCTCTTTTAATAAGTGAATGCCGGGTTCCCGTGTTCTGAACTTCGGTATTAGTGGTGCTCGGACTTTGTCGTTTCACCCTTCTCGGAACTCGAGAAAATTCAAAGTCCGGCACAGCAATTAACTGCGTTCGGACTTGGTCGTTGCCCTCTCTCTCGGGACTCGAGAGAACACTAAGTCCAGAACGGCGGGCCGAAACGGAACTTTAAATCCGAAGTTAAGGTGTGTTCTTACCGTGCCGAGAACTGAATGGTACCCCGGATGATAAGGGTGCCGCTAACGGTGGGCTAGTATGGGGACATGGTCCAACCCTACTAGTACAAGACCTTGCCTCAGCGCCGGGGGGTAAGCTGAGGTTGACCGTTTTCTTCCCCCCTATCCTAAGCCAAGGTGTGAGTGCCGTGCCGATGGCTGAATGGCTCCGGGGTCATAATACGGAGTCGTACACGGCTGCCTCCAGATGGCGTCGCACACCTCTGGTTGTAGTGGCAAGGCGTAATCCGGCAAGCGGGGCAATGCCGGAGAGGGTCCGAATATTTCCCCGCAGTTCAGTGTGTAACCACGGAAGCTATTAAACTAAATAAACAACTACAACCAAAACCCACAACAACCATCGCAGAGACGGAGATTACAGAATCTGAAGTCGATGATGCGATTACCAACATGCTAGCGCAAGCTGGCATTGATAGCGCCCCAGCAGATCCAGGGGCGGCCTCCGCTAGGGACGCACAGGCCCTGGTGGAGGTGAGAAAGCCGGACAAGAACATCAGTCCGTGTCCCGTGAAGAAGAAGAAGGCGAAGATGAAACTGGCGCCGGGACAGTCAGTAAGTGAACCCGTGGTTACGAAGCCTAAAAGAAAAGGCAAAAAGAACTCTAGGAGGGAAAGTCCTACCAAGGACAGGGACCCTCAAGAGGTTGAAAATGAGAAGGATGCGCTCGGTCCGGAAGGCTCCGAGGCGGTAATCCAAGATGGGGCCAAGAAGACGCCCAAGGTCAAGTCTGGAAAGAAGGGTAAGGCGAAAGCCGGCACCGGATTGAAGGGCAAGACCGAGGATACGTCGGAAAGGAACCGTCGAAAGATAGCCGTCGGAGAAGAGTCCGATGGAGAACGAGCAACTGCGCCGTGCGTAGGTGGCAAAAGGGACACGGCGGTCCAAACCGACTCCAGTCCCGGGGAGACCCCAGCGGTCTCGGATCGACGAGAGCAGGCGATGCAGACCGATGATGAAGCGAACGCTGTTGGATACCTCCGCAGCCGCTTTACGCGTCTAGTCGATGCACTAGATGCGGTACTCTCCCCCGAGAGTGCTAAGGTCACGAAAGCCGTAGCCTCGAAGATCCGGGCACTCATGCTGCAGGCTGTCGACCTGGGGATAGCGGAGTTGGAGAAGTCCGCTGCCTTGAAGGGTGAAATCAAAGCCCTCAAGGAGTCCCCCCAGCTGGTGGGAAGACCGTCATATGCGGCGGTCGCAGCTAGCCCTCGGGCGGCTGCCCCCAGCGCTAAGCGGCCCTCGGGCCCTACCCGTTCCACGCCAGAAGGGGGAAACTCTGGCGCAAAAGAAAAGCCTCCTGGTGAGCACGTTACGCTCGTCTTCCCGCGACACGACTCCGCGGTAAAAGACTCGCTCACCCTAAAGGCGACTGTTATGAAAAGGATAAACATACAGTCGCTGGGAATTGGAGTCGAGGCGATCCGGGGAATCCGGTCGAAAGGTGTGGCCATACGGACACCGTACGCCAAGGACAAGGAAGCGCTGGACCGAGCAATCCGCAGCGATTCACACCTCAAGGACATCTGCGAGGTGCGTAGTCCGGCTAAACGGAAACCGAAGGTCGTCATCTATGACCTCCCGGAGGGTACCACCGATGACGAGGTGACAGAAAGTATGGCTTGCCAGAACTCTGTCGAAAGGAACCAATTAAAGGTGATGTTCCGCCTCAAGGGTCGGGGGAGCCTCACCCACGCCGTAGTCCAGGTGGCCCCCAGTGCCTACCGGACGTTGAATAGCTGTCACAAGGTCAGCCTTGGTTGGACACGCCACAGGTGGAGGGATTACGAGGAGCCGATGCGCTGTTTTCGTTGCTTGCAGTTCGGACACCCTCAGAGCCGGTGTCCGACGAAAAAACAGACGTGCTCCAAGTGTTCCGACACCCATTCCCATAGGGATTGCAGTGCCGGTCCGGAGGAACTGAAGTGCGTCGTGTGCTTCAGTGCCAATCAGCGGTATAAGCTGAATCTGGACACCCGGCACGGGGCGATGGATCGTACCCGATGCATGAGTTACCAGCATCAGGTAACTCTGTTGCGTGCGCGAACCGATTATGGCGAGCGCTAGGGATGTTTCCGGAGTGCCCTCAGTGTGGCGGTGTCTGCAGTGGAACCTGCATAACTGCCGTATGGCGGCGCAGTCGCTGAGCATCATCACCGGGAGCCGCCCACTCGAAGCCGACGTATACCTGCTCTCTGAACCTTACACCGTTGCTGGTAAGGTAGCAGGTATCCCGCTTGGTCTGAGAGTGGTAGCGGCCGAAGGTGCGAGAGCCGCGATCGTCGTTGCGAGGAACGGTCTGGACCTAGTGGTTCATCACCGAACCAAGCACATAGTCGCAGCCGAGATCTCGACCCTCTCATGCCGGATCTTGTTTGTCAGCGTCTACTTCCCACCGGGCAGAGGAGACGAGGAACTGTTCACTGAGTTGGAGGCGGTACTTGGAAAGTTTCCGACCCACCAGTGCTTGATCGGGGGAGACTTCAATGCCAAACATCCTGTTTGGGGAAGTCCCGTAGCAGATCGCAGAGGCGAAGCGCTTATCGAATTCGTTAACGCTCGCGGCCTCGAGATCTGCAATGACCCGAATTCAGATCCTACGTACGACTCTGTGATCGGCTCCAGTTGGGTAGACGTCACAATCGTGACTTCGGGACTGACTCGTGTGGCTCAAACCTGGGTGTTGCATGACCTCCACCCGGGCAGTGATCACCGCCCAGTGTCGTTCTCAGTCGGGGACTTAGAGTTTCGACAGCCCTTCCCGAGATACCAGTTATCGAAGGAGAGGTTGCGAAGTCTGTATGCGCAGTATATCCGAGAGGTACCGTTACTCACCCTCGAGGCGCAACAGGCAACAACTCCAGAGACCCTTGACTCAGTGGTCGAACATCTGACCACATCGCTCGTCAGGGCGTGTGAACGAAATCTGGTGCGGAAGGATCTGACGGACCGTAGGAGGGTCCCCTGGTGGAGCGCCGAGTTATCTGTCCTGAGGAAGCGTTACGTGGCGCTCCGACGGAGATGGAAGAAGACCAGTGATCCGGTGCTTAGAGCTGGTCGTCATATCCGGCCGAAGTTTCGTCTCGGGCGGAAGGCGGGTCGAGAAGCGTTTTCGCCGGTCGGAAAAGGGGAGAACTTTTCGACCAAAGCTGGTGTAGCGAGTTTCGTGTCGAGCGCGAGAGATGGGCGGAAAACTCCCTAGTCATTCCGCCCGGAAGTTGCGTCATTCGTCTAGGCACTCAGCCGGATGTTTCGTCGCTGCTCATCGCAGCCAATCATCTTGTTGCCTATCCTCTGTCATCAGGATCTGTTTGTTTTTATTACGTGCAGTTGAAAATTCATCGCGCAGTATGACCAACATAAATAAAATTAAAACTTCGGCCCAGCAATATGAAATCATGGTGGATTTCTTTGGGCAGTGTAATATGTGTTAGACGTTTTAAATTCAAGGTTTGCACAACACTAGCAGTACCCGCACAGCGATGCCCGTGCAATAAATTTGAAAGAAGTCAACTGAATAAATTTAAATTTACTCCAACCTTCTAAAGTAAAATTATCATGTTCTTTAATTCAAATGTGCTCCACAACCTTTTAAATTCCACTAAAAGTCCTGTTAAAGTTTAAAACAATTCGTTAAATAGATCAAAAAGGCATTAAGTTAAGTAAGTAACAGATTTTGATTACTCAAATTTAGTCAATTTTCAAAGCTTAATTCTAAGCGCAAATTTAAACCACTATGTAACTTCAGGGGCGAAAGAGAAGTTAGTCTGGAAAATGGACCTAGTGTTTCAGTTTTGCGTTTAGAGTTGCGTCTAAATTTGAGTAATTAATACCTCCTGTTCTAATTAATGGATAGAAACATGGCAAATACTTTTCTTTTTCCAAAAAACTTTCCAGCCATGTATAATGTTAGGGGGTGGAGGAAAGTCCCCCCTCCCCCGCAATTACGCAGAATACACCAAAAAATGAGACTAATTAATTAATTTCAAAATAACTAATTCAAAATTTAGAATTCGGCTTTTGAGGTGCAGTTCACGGGGATATATTTGAATTTTGTGCCAAGTTTCTAGTCTGTGGGGGCTTCTAGTCAGAGTTTCCGCTGTGGTCGCATTTTTTGAAAAATGCGAAAATGAAGCAAGGCCTTTTTTGCTTTAATATAATAAGTATAAAAAACAATGCACGATCTGAGAGAGAGAGCAAGCATGACGATACCTAACTTAATCTTATTATAAATTTTATTGAACATGTAGAAAATGCTATTAAATTCAACAATATATTGTCTTAATGGGTACAAAATCCCTCCTATAAATGCATTATTAACGATTAAAAAAAAAACTTGTGTTGTTTCTAATACCTACCATTCAGGTATCCGAACCCGAGTAGATGAAATCTGCTCGATTTAAGGCAGGATAGATACGGCTTCCTTTTTATGAGCACCATTTAGGTGGAAGACCGATTTTAGCTCAACATACATGCCATAAGGACCCGTTCATAGGGTAGGCATCCATTCATAAAACACTTTCACACACAGAAAGGACAATGACAGGAGAGAGAGAAAGTCCGCCCATGCCCCAGCCGGGACTCGAACTCGGGGCCACTGAATCACGGTCAGACGTCGCTGACCACTAGACGAGGTAGCCGACACTTGTGTTCTTTTAATATAAATTACAAGTCTAAAATTTTCACTTTGAATTTTAAAAAAATGTGACCTACTATGAATTTATTTTTATCAAGATTTCAAGGGTGAATTTTAAATTTAGCTTTCAACAGGAGATGAAGTACGACTAGATTAGAAAGATAGTGAACAGATTCACTATTTATTAATCTTTAGCTTTTTGCTAAAGCCTTTTCTCCAATTTTAGCTTTTTTGCTAAAAAAAAAATGAAACTCAGCTTAAACCCTGCTTCTAGCTCATCGGACTCGACTACACAGCGGAAACTCATGGCCCCCTCCCATTATTTTGAATTCACCTACCTCATAGCAACCATCATCAAACTGTATGGATAACAATACCTAGACAATCTGAAAATCTCACTAGAACCTTAAAAAAAAAGAACACAGAGTCCAAATGTTGGAACTGCCAACAATTTAATCACAGTAGTTATGAATGTAACAGACCATCTGTATGTGTGAAATGTGCTGGTCCCCACAGAGATGACCAATGTGACAGAGATAGTAATCTCCCCCCTACTTGCTTTCTCTGCGGTGGTCCATACACATCAAATTATTCGAAATGTCCTGAAAGACCACGAAAAACCAACATTGGTACAATAAAATTCAATCAAAAACCCACCACAACAAGGGCGTAGCTAGGGGGGTGCGGCTGCACCCCCCTAGATCAGAGCCAATGGGAGGTCAAGTGACCTCCCATTTTTTTGACAAACGATTTTGTCCCCTTTCATGCTTTTCATTGTAACATGCTGGTGCAGACAAATAAGTTCGTATTTTATTACTTGGTGAAATTTGGAATTACATTCGGTCATTGAGAGTCCCCCCCCCCCCTCGCCTCCTCTCCCACCAATAAATTTTAAGTCCTTGGCATCACTTATCAGAGAATGAGCTTCATTCTTTACCGTTTTGGGAGGTCACAGTGACCTCCTATTGGGGCTCTTCTGCTTGCACCCCCCTAACGTGAGTCCTGGCTACGCCCTTGCACCACAAGTGAAAACAAAAATCGATGGAATGACCCAAATAGAACTAATAACACGAAGAATAACATTAATAAAAACAACGTTCCTAACATGCCTTCACAAGGAATTCCTAGAACCACCACCCAACAAAAAACCGAAACAAACAAAATAAAAAATAACATACTTGACACCTTAAATGATACACTTATGACTCTCATAGGAGAGCTACAAAAAATGAGAAACTCCTTCCATTATGGGTAGTCACTTAAAATTTAAAATTGCGTCCTGGAACTGCAATGGCATCCAGGACAAATTAAAAACTAAAATCTCTGAGCTCATTTAATTCATTGATAACCGCTCGCCTGATATCATGTGTTAACAAGAAACAAACTTAAAGCCACATGACAGCTTCTTCATTCCTGACTACTTCACATACTGTGAAGACATTACAAATACTGGTAGCGGTACTGCCATTCTTGTACACGAAGCTCTTAAACATAAATGCTCAAAATTAACTCGATTTATGAAAATGTCAGTGCTGAAATTTCCTGTGACAATTGTACTTTAAATGTTTGCTCAATTTACCTGAACACCACCTCACACAACTACAATGATATTGAGAATCAACTAAAAAGTCCAAACATCACAATATTAATTGGCGACTTCAATGCTAAACACAGTAATTGGAATTCTGGAAGAACAAATACTTTTGGTAAAAAAAAATTGAACTTTGTGCTAGCAACAATTTTCAAACCTTACTCCTGACAGCCCCCACTAACTTCTGTGATGAAAACACCAGTACAACAGCTGATTTTACTATTACCAATTTCACGAATTACTTCACTATTGACTCTCTGCATGAGCTACGCTCTCATCACAATCCCATAATTGTCGAATTTCACCTAAATCATATAAACAACTTTATACCTAAAACCATCAGAACCATCAACTGAAACAAATTCACCACTACACTGGAAAATCTCACTCACTCTCCCTCATATTCAAAATATCAACAACATTGAAGAAGCTATCAACTTCATTAATGGTAAAATAAATGAAGCTAAGATTGCAGCCACCCAGCTAGGACTATCACTAACAAACCTATCAAACTACCAACTTACATTCTCAGCATAATTAAGCTCAAAAATCAGTATAGGAAATTGTGGAATAAAACTAGATAATCTCCACACAAAACTATGTATAATCACTTCACCAAAACTGAAAAAATTGATCATTGACTACAAAAAAGAGAAATGGGACAGCTACCTTAGCTCTATTGAAACCTCTTTTCCAAGCTGCGAAAAGACTGAATAAAAAATCCCAAACCATCCCCCCCCTCTACATGGTAGCATGGGTATGACTTATTCTGAAAAAGAAAAAGCTAATGCTACTGCAGACTCACTAGAACAACAATTTACTCACAGCAGTCATCTCTACTGTAATAACCTCATTGATGAAGTGAATGAAAGTTATTCTACTTCGAAAGCTACTACATTCCCATCCCACCTCCTAGAATTAACCCTAATGAAATTAGTGATGAAATAAAAAAACTAAAAAAGAATAAGAGTCCCGGAGAAGATGGTATTAATAATTTCATCCTCAAAAATCTCTCCTTCAACATGCTGATGTTCATTACACAAATTTCCAACACTGGCATCATCCTCGGTTATTTCCCCAACTCCTGGAAAAATGCACTTATAGCACCTATATTAAAGCCCAAAGCTCACCCAAGTTTCCCACGAAAATACAGCCCTATGAGCCTACTAAGTACTTTGTCGAAACTCTTCGAGAAAATCATTCTTTACAGAATAAACAACCATCTAAATTTCTACGACATCATACCAAATTACCAATTTGGCTTTAGAAACAAACATTCCACTAATCACCAACTTCTTCATTCAACTATATATTTCACAACGACTTCCAGTTAACTTTCATAAAATCAGACACGACTTGAATTAAACAAAGTGTCTTTTGAATTATATCTTGACATGTTATAGTAGAACGCAAAATGCATTTTAAAACCTGATATATTTCTCTCCGTTAAAACTTTGGAAGTATCTAGGCATAGGTACATAGGTTTCAGGGCCGTATTTAAGGGGTGAGTTTTTAGCATTCAAACCCCCTCCGAAATGTTTCAAAACTATTCCCAAAAATGCTTTTTAATGCTCTTTTTGCTGAAAAATAATATTATTACTATTTTATTTTTAGTTTTCTTTTTCACTTTCCAATTTCATTTGAAAAATGAAATTCTCATTATTGAATGATAGTACAAATTAATTGATTTATCTGCAATATTGATCTTTATTGTAGTGTTTGAAAACAAAATTTCATACACAATGCTTTTTAACTGGTGTGAGGATGCTTTGTACACATTAGAATTTTTTACTTCATTGGGAAGATATGTTATTTTATTTTTCCATGTTAATGCCCCTTAAGTATCTACAGTAACAAAAAGCAACAGAATATAGAACATATCAAATTTCATTTATCATATAGATTTCACGAGGAAAGAGTTTGTAAAACCCTCCCCGAAATAATAGTCTGGTTACGGCCTCGATATGTCGATTAAAAAATATGCAGCTGGTTTTGATGGTTTAAAAGATTGAATAAAAGTGAAATCGTCTTCATCGAATGGATTGCACCTGTCTCTAAATACTCTTTTTTTTCTCAACTCTCTTTGTAGTAACAAATCAAAAATATGGAGCTGCAAAAACACAAAAGTCAGGCCAAACGCCATCGTAAACACCAAGTAAATACTCTCGTTTCCCGCCTTTAAATCCCCTTTCCGCCAACCAGACAGTGGGCGAGAAGATTCCGCTCGGGCGGATTGCTTTTTGGTCGGAAAAAAGAGACGAAACTCGCAATCGGACGGAATTGCTTGCGTGACGTCATGATTCCGACCCGCTTTCCGCTTTCGCCCAGACGAAACTTCGGCCGATCGAGTGCAAGCGACAACGGGCCCTCTACCGTACAACCCTGAGGGCCCGAAAGGCAGAAAGCTGGGATTCGTACTGCGCGGAAACCGCAAGGCATAACCCGTGGCAGCTACCGTATAAGCTTGCGGCAAAGAAAGTGTACAGAGTCCCGATCCTCACGGGGGTCGTGGGTAATGACAGTACACCTCCGGCTTCATTCCGAGACAATATCGAAAGGATTGTCACAGGGTTGTTTCCTAAGGACGACCCGATGACTGACACGGTTGAGCAAGCATGGAAGAGAGCCACTGTTACCGGCTCGGTGGTCGAATCACATCCAGACCGCCCCTTCACCCATACAGAGGTGAAATCCGTTTTCAGGGCCATGCACCGGAGGAAGGCGCCAGGTATTGAAGGGATCAACCTTGAAATCCTGGTGACGTTGCTCTCACCCATGCTCAACTTTTGGGTGACCCTTCTGAACCAGTGCCTAGAAGTGGGACACTTCCCCACGCCCTGGAAAGCTGCTAAACTGATCCTATTTGACAAGGAAGGAAAGTCGGGGACGACGGCTAACAGCTACCGTCCTATTTGCCTGCTGTCCGCAGCGGCAAAAGTGCTCGACAAGCTGGTGACGCAACGGATATATTTCCACCTGAGGCAAAATGGTCGTTTGCATCCGAGGCAACATGGCTTCCGTTCTGGTCGCTCATGCAACACCGCCAACTATCAGCTGTGCCGTGAGGTGCAAGCCGCGTTAGACGGCAGGCTGTACGCGAGCATTATCAAGCTCGACGTAAGTGGTGCATTCGACGGGGTCTGGTGGCCCGATATCTTAGGGGAACTTCAAAGTGTAGATCTTCCCTGTAATGTCTATCGGCTGGTAGTTAGCTACTTCCAGAACCGGGTGGTCATCTATGACACTGGCACGATACGTGCAGAGTTCCCACTGGATCGAGGTTGCCCGCAAGGATCCTGTAGTGGACCCCTCTTATGGAACATGGTCGCAGACTCTGTCTTGCGACTGGAGCTTCCGGAGGGCACATCCCTGCAGGCCTACGCGGATGACCTCATCCTCGTTACTGTCGGCGCTCATCGTAGACTACTAGAGAGCCGAGGGAACGCAGCACTTAGCCAGGTGGAGGCCTGGGGGAAGGCCCACAAATTGGGCTTTAACCCGTTGAAAATTCAGGCCCTGACGTTCACCCGGGGAAAAGAGATGAAGCGACTACCTACGTACCGGTGGCAAGGGTCACCGATCCAGTCAGTCAGCGAAATGGTATATCTCGGGGTAACCTGGGACCCAGCACTAGGCTTCGCTGCACATATACGGAATGTGAGAAATAAGATTGATGAATTGATTCACTCACTCGGGAGAACAGCGCGGAAAATAACAGCTGGAAATCCGCGCTGGCTGAAGAGAATCTATTCGGGGGCCATCGAGCGCTTCGCCCTTCACGGGATAGGCGCCTGGGGCCACCGTCTAGAGACAGCTCAAATGCGTAACTGGCTAGTGAGTGCACAAAGACCAGCACTACTCCAGATTACGGGGTGTTTCCGAACGGTGAGTAATGAAGCACTTTCAGTGCTTGCGGGGGTGGTTCCCCTTGACATACGCGCCCGGTCAGACTATGAGAGATTTAGACTGCTCCAGCTCCGTAAGAGTGCAATGGTGGGTGAGACGTTAGTCTCACCAGCGAGCTACACGAAATATGAAGATCCATGGGCGATACATCCCGCCCAGAGATACGAGGTCCCTTTCGACCTTGACCCGCCGAGCCTAGAAGGCGTCATACGGATGGCTCAGGGTTGGACGGCAAGATCGGCTCCGCCGTGATTGGCTTGTACTTTGGTGCCCTGATCCATCAAGAGCTCGCACGCCTCGGAGACAGTAACACCGTCTTCCAGGCGGAGGTACACGCGCTATCAATGGCCCTAGATTGGACCTTGAGGTGGCCTCCGGGAGAAAGGACCGACGTCTATTCTGACTCTAGGTCCGCACTCGAAGCTCTTAGAGATTCGAAGTGCCTTCTCCCACAAATCAGCGAGGTCCGACGAAAGTGGAACCGAGCATCTCAGAGAGGTCAGGTGTCCCTGCATTGGGTGAGGGCCCATGTGGGAACGCTCGGCAATGAATTGGCTGATGAAGCCGCGAAAGGAGCGAGCAGAAGAGAGAGGGTAGACTTGGTTCTTCCCCTCTCCTTACGGTCTTTCAAGTCTGACCAGCGGGCGGAAGAGAAGAGAGCCTGGGCCGACAGGTGGGAGAGCTCCACCAAGGGTCGCCCAGTTTACCGTTTCTTTCCCGAAGTGAGTGAGAAACCCTGTAGGGGAAATAAGGTTCTCAATCAATTGATCACAAACCACGGCCGGTTCCCGGCGTACTTGTTTCAGAAAGGCCACCTCGACAGCCCCGGCTGCGTGTGTGGTGCTGACTATGCGGACGGGATGCATTATGCTACCGTCTGTCCCCATTTCCGTGGAGCCGTCCCCCCCCCAGACAGAGGACCAAGTGATACTTGCCGTCCAGTCTGGTCATACACGGTTCCTAGAGTTAGTAATCCGAGATGTGACAGAAAGACACGCGGATGAAATGCTCGAAACCGCTAGGTCTAGCGCGGGGCTCCGCCCTTAGCTAGACCTGTCCTGATAGGCCACAGGCTGGCTTTACTGCCCTTTGCATCGGGTACTTTAGGACATCTCCTGGTAAAACAGAATTCTGGACATTTTTGCGGTCCCAGTACGGGCTACAAGTAGCTCTCAAGGCTTGAGTTCCGTTAGAAAAGGTTAAGGTGTTACATCGGGAGACACTGGAATCCGCCAGGATTCCGCCGTCGTGCCGTCGGTGACTAAGATGCTCCAGCAAGCGATTTAGTCGGTGATCAATCTCCCAAGCAAACCTGTCCCTATCTAGCGTTAAGTTGACATTTTGATAGCTCCCAAGCTCATTGTTTCAAAACCTGTAAAAAGTATGTTTTCACTCTGAAAGTAATAAAATCTTGTTGCCTATCATCTGATGATTATGCAGACACATCATTTTTGAATTTTGGACCAATATTCCCGACTCTACGACGATTTGTAATTTTCTTTGCTCAACACATTGAAATAATCAATAGCCATCTTTGTTAATCTGCAACATGTTATTCAACCATCTGATTTCCTCTCGAATTTCTTTTTCGAAGTTCACCCAGGACACCCTGCTGTGCTGTTGATCCGTCCTGATTATCAAGCTGCTCTCCAACTGACATTCTGCTGTGATTTTCCAAGAACTCAAAAGTTTTTCTTCCTAGAAGTCGCCATTGACTCCAGTCCTATAGTAATACTGACTTTCAATAACATTTTACCAATGTTCCAGTACAGATACTCCTATACACCTAACACCGGAAGATAGACAATTTTATTCAAGATATTTTGACATCTCGCAAGTGGAAATCGACCTCAATGACCCAAACAACTATAGACCCATTTTCCTAATTAACTGCTTTGGAAAAGTTCTAGAAAAAATTTTACTAATGCGCATCTCTCCCACTATTCAAAATCATCCTGACTTTTCTAATCTTCAATTTGGATTCATAGAAGGTAAGTCTACTCTTTCTTCTCTATCCTCCATTTTAGAAAAAATCAAATCTTTCAGATCTTCTGGAAACTACACCCTCTTAATTCTGCTTGACATCACTGGTGCCTTCAACTCCATAAACTATAACAATTTACATCATGAACTAATTAAATATCAACTTCATCCAACATTGAACTCCATGATATTTCAATCTATTCTTAACAGAAGTTTTTCAGTCATTCTAGACGATGATCATTTGTTTTTCGAACTACAATCTGGATGCCCACAGGGTTCCGTTTTAAGTCCAACTCTTTGGAACATACTATTTAACACTCTACTTATTTCCGATTTTCCAATCAATTGTCATATCCAAGCATATGCCGATGACATAGCCCTGGTCGTAGCAGGTCAAACTCGAAAAGAGTTAGAGATGAATGCTGCCTCGGCTATTCGCATTGTCGAAACTTGGGTCACTAATTTTCACTTAACCGTTTCTACCAAAAAATCTTCAGCTATCTGCTTTGGCAAACAACTCACT
>JAXGGA010017386.1:0-24477 GCA_038373865.1 Uloborus plumipes | reverse complement strand
ATTCAATTTAAATACTATTTTTGAAGAAAAATAAACTTTGGAAAAGGTATTTTTACTCAAAACAGTTAAATTGTCGCTGTATTTTAATAAGTTAATTTAGTTTTAATTTGATGAACCCATATTACGAATGAAAAGCTACATTAAGTATGTGGCCGACTACTGGATAATTCATCCGAACTGCTTACAACTAGTGGTCGGCCTACCATGGCCGACTATTGGAAATGCGGAAGAATTCTGTACCCAGTAGTCGGCCACCCCTTTAAAAAACAATCGAGTCTAACCAGGAATTCGCTCTTTCATTGAAACATTATGTTAGACATTCCATTAGGATAAAAATCACTCAAATTTACAGTAGAATTAAATTAATAAGTGTAATTGGCCATTTTAAGAAGACGTGTCCTCTTAGCTGAAAAATAAGCAGAATCGCAATCTTGGATGACGAGCACACCATTCAAAATGAAATGACTCATTACTAATTCAAAAAAAGTACCCAAAACTTAACTGCCACTGGTTGATGATTGAGGATAGGTACATGAATGTGTGAATGCGCCATATCTGATTTTGAATTAAAAATGTACTATTTATGAGGAGTTTTATGTCATTGTGGCCGACTACTGGAGACTGGCCGACTTTTGGAGCACTTACCCTACCTAGTTTGAATAAATACAAACATTTTGACATGGGTGTAGCATTTTTCATGTGTCGATTCTTTTCTACTTAGCTCTTAATGCTTTTAGATCACCTCTAAGTTTCAAAGAATAAAAGACTTGATATAAATAGCAACTTATAACTGAAAAATTAATTTGAATTAAGAACATCACTCCTAAATTAAAGTGTTCACCACAGCTACCCCCTAATTTTTTAAAAATAATTTTCATGTCTAGACTTTTAATACAATTTGATTCACAAAAATATGATAATTGGCTCAAAGAAATTTGCTAAAATTTTGAAATTATGTATTTTGAAAAAATTGGAAAAATGGAGAAAAACAAATCTTCTCTCAGGAATAAATAAGTTGCCATTTCTGAAATCGGAATTGCAAAAGAAAGGGGAAAAAACAGTGAGGGTGAAATTTATAGTATTAAAAATAATAATCCTAATCATTAATCGGCTCTACCGATTAATCGGCCGATTATTATTAGCCGATTAATCGGTAATCCGTAATCGGTCAATTTGCTTATCGGTGCATCCCTACTTACTATTATTTTTTTTTTTTTTTGGCAGACGATTTTTTTTGTAACAAAAATTTTTCATTCACGAGAACATTTTATTCTTAATTTATATTTAACAACTGGCAACGGCTTAAAAGTGAAATTCGAGACATTTTATTAACGGACGAGTTTTTTTTTTTTTTTTTTCTTTCTTGGATAAAATGTGCTTTGATGCTCTTTGTACTTTTATTTATTTATTTTATTATTATTGTTATTATTATTATTTTTTTTGAAAACGATGGAGTATTTTTTCTACGGAGGAACCTTAACAGTTACACTCTTTAAAAGGTGCGACAAAACTTTTTTTATTCGTTAATTACTTTTTACGTGTCTATTTCATCTGATGAGAAGGGTATATTTTGCTTTTCGAAATCAGCTCTAAGTTCTAAAAAGGTATGTTTGACATAATTTTCAGTCTCAGATAATCAAGAGACAGATGCGAGAATGCCGATGTCGATGTACGGGAAAGTAGGCTTGTTTAGTTCTTGACAGAACTTCTTGTTTATATCTTCAATATGTAAATAAAAACACTCTTAATATTCAAGAAGATTCATTTTTATTTTCCTATAAAAAACCACCCTCCAAAAAAGCCGTGAAAATAGGCATAAGTTACCAGACTACTACCTTAAACCCACTGGTGCGAGTTTCGTGGTAAGAAAGAGCATTAAGTTTAAATTTTAAATCAATAATTAGATTTTTTTTCAGGATGGAGTTAAAGTCTGCCATAGTCCCTGTACTCCACTTCCTTTTTTGGGACGTCCACCGGCCTTGCTCCTTCGAGCAGTGGCGACCACCTCATTAGGGTGGGGCGAAAAATAAATTTTTTTCCAGATCAACTTCTAATAGTTGCCAAAAGTTGTCTTTGGTGATAGTTAGCTTTTGTGCAAAATTTGAGAAAAATCGGTTAATATCTTCAGGGGCGCTGCGATCGCAAAGTTTTACCATAGCTTTATGGTTAAAATATAAAAAAATGCCTTTAGCTAGTTTCTTTGCGTTTTTTTTACTCAAAAGATGTTTTCATGCATTAAAAGCATATGAAATAACTCACAAACATTATTTTATATGATATTTATCTTTCAAAAAAGTCACTTTTTTACGTTTTTGTATCTTTTTAAATGCTTGAATATAAATATATCATATAAAATAATTTTTTGTGAGTTATTTCATATGCTTTGAATGCATGATTATATCTTATGAGTAAAAAAAATGCAATGAGATTAGCTAACGGCATTGTTTTTCATATTTTAACCATAAAATCCCGATAAAAGCTATGGTAAAACTTTGCGACCGCAGCGCCCCCTGAAGATATTAACCGATTTTTCTCAAATTTTGCACAAAAGCTAACTATCACCAAAGACAACTTTTGGTAACTATTAGAAGTTGATCTGAAAAACTTTTCATTTTTCGCCCCACCCTAGTGCCCATGTCCTACACACACATCTGTCGTTATTCGTGATTGTGAAAAATGTAGTTTGAATTCAAGATGTCAAAACTTAAATTATTATTATTATTATTATTATTATTTTTTTCAAATGTTTAAAATGTGTCACTTTGGATATCACGGTGCGATATGAAAATAGTGAGAGAGCTATTATTTGATGACTGAGTCAAAGCAAGTGTCCTGTCATGAAGGATCTCATGCCTTAGAAACCTCGTGAGCCGATTTCCAGGGGCGCGAAAGTGGTGACGTATCCCGTTACGCCCCGCTTGCTGAGGCACTCTAACACTCCGCACAACACCGCATTTCCATTACCTGAGAAAGATGATTGGATTTCGGGGGCCGGAACCAAATTGAGCCTCTGCAATCAATGAGTTGAGGGGAATTTATTACACTGTTGATTATGTTCCCATACAAGTGGGAGAAGGAGTAATAACAGGGCTCAGTAGAACCTCATTTTTCCGACTGTTTGTCCGAATCTCTAAATAGTACGGGGTAAATTTGAAGTCTTTCTGAAAATTTTTGTATTCACGTGTGATTTTTAAAATTACGATCGCAAAGAACGTAATTATAATTATTTTTTGAGTGGTGGGAACTCGTCAGGCTGTTTATTTACAGCCTTTACTCACATTTACTTAATTAGGGCTTTTGTTCTGATGTATATATTTGACGTTTGTTTTTTTCTGTATTTGTGCTCTATATATGTTGTGTTTGTCTTATGTTACGTCTGTTCTTTGTGTATGATTTGCATTGCCTTGATTGAATTGAATTGAATTACACTAAACTAGCGTTTATCAATCTTTTTTAACCCGCGGACAAGAAAATATTGAATAAAAAAAATCGTGGACAGGTAAGCCTTGTTTTTAAAATGTGTCATTATATTTTTTAAACAAAAAAGACTTTATTAGACATTCAGCAACTGTTACTTTTGTTATATTAAGGATCTGTATTTTAATTTACTTGCACAAACATTAAAATGTAAAGATAAGTAATCGTAATTTGTGAGCAAAAATAATAGAATATCATGGAAAGCGCTGAGTCAAAGTAAAAAGTATACCGATGAAAATGTCAATCATGTCTGTTTTGTTTTTTTACAAGGAAAATTCGTTGAACGCGAACAGGTAAAAATCTCTGAATTACCGACCAAATTCAGTACCGGTCTCCCGGAACACCAGTTTAGGATCACTACACTAAAACAGTGGTTCCCAACCTGAGGGCGATTGCCCTCAAAGGTACGCTTTGGATCCGCAAAGGGGCGATAAACTCGCGAAAGCTGATAGAGGGTGATGAGCATTTTCGAAAAATAAATGAATATTTCGAAAGCCGTCAAATATCGAAATTGAACACTGAATAAAGAATGCGCTTTTGAAAATCGAGTACAGGCATTGAAGTTATCTGTTCAACAGACTACTTTAATGGGGCTAAGAGTAAAACAAACAAAAAAAAAAAAAACATTTTCCTTGCTTCTTAGAGTCTGCTAGACATTGGCGAACCTATTAAAAAGATTCTATCAAATGACATTCGAGTAAACACTCAAATCATCAAGTTTTCTTGTACGGTAGGTGAAAAAATCGTCTGTTCTACCATTTAGTGCTCTAAATGAAGCTGGCAAATATGAAGTTCTAAGTACATGCACCTGAAGTTATCTTTTCAACAGACTTATTTGATGGGGTTAAGAACAAAAAAAAAAATAGTTTTCCTTCCTTCTAATACAGTCTTAAGACATTCCGGCAGCAAGCCGATTAAAAAGATCCTGTCAAATAAATTCGAATCAAGGCTTAAATCATCTAAATTTTCTTGTGTAATAGTTGAAAAAATCGTCTGTTCTACCCATTTAGTGAGCAAAACGGCGCTTTTAAATATGAAGTCCAAAGTTTTCACAAAAATAACAAGTCAGGAAATTCCCCAATTTTTTTCGCCAATACCCGACAGAGTGAGAGAAGGAAATCTCCATATTTATTCTCCACACCCAACTCCTATCATGGCCCGGCTTTTAAGATTACACCAGAAAGAAGAAGAAAGAACTTTCAATTTATGCCAAGATTCCCTCTCCGTATCTCCAGAGAACGTTTTGAAATTCTTGTTGAGGAGGAAAAACTTATTCAGTCGCCCGGGCCGGCTATCGGGCTGGAAGCAGATGGAAAGCCAAGGTTAAAGAGATGCTGGACCCAGGAATCGACAAAGACCGCAAACGACTTTCTTTCCAGTCCGTATCATCCCTCATTTCCTGAACCATCCCTCAAATCCAACCGGAAATGACGTTCGACGAGCGATTGATCCCCCACTCAAGACCCCTGGAGTTGGTTCCTCCAGATGAGAACCCGTCTCCATTTTTGTGTCGAAATTGGAAAATTTTTGTTTGGAGAAGTTTGCTATTGTCGTTCTGTGTCGAGTATAGCAAATCTAAAATTGTTTAAGAGGTGGATTGTGTGCGAAAAAAACGCAAAATTATTGAAAATAAGATACCCATAGTAAACGAAATGGCTTTGATTATTCTTTTTGTCGATTTTACTATATTTTATTCATCCATTCAATTTACAACACACTTATAAAGTTAAGCTTGAAAAAAAATTCAGTTGATTTTGTAAAAAGCAAAAAAACTTTAGCAAGATACAAATTTAACCCATTAATGCCTAGCGTCCCTTTTTAGGGACGGTCCAAAAAAGGGTCTGAATTTCCCCCAAATGAACATTTCAACCAAATAATAGTGTTCAATTAGTACCATGGTATTGTTTCAATTCGTTATTAACAGATTGCAGCACATAACCATTGTGTGTTACCCAAGTGTGTTCTGTAGCAGTTTCAATATGATGTTTACCAAAAATCACATCGTTCACGATCTCAAGAAAAAAAGCTATGTTTTCAAAATTATTCCCAGCTTCCCAGTTTATGTTAATTGCTGATTTTATTTCTTCTTATAAAATGTCTTTTTAAATATTATATCGTAGGCAGAAAAAATGTTTAGTAAAAAAAGTATGTACCCTCTGGGCTCTATCGTAACTTTTAAGGGACGATTTTTCCTTCCTTAAAAAAAAAAATATTTTTTACATAATATTTTTTTTATATTTTTTTTCTGTCCATTAAACACTGTTTGTAACCAGTATACAAAATATCTTTGGAAAAAAAAGTCAGGCATTAATGAGTTAAAAAAAAAGGAAAGAGAAAAAAAAAACGTTTTATAATTGTGTCCCTCCAAACTCATTACTTTGCACTGAAAAGGGAGTTCCTTCTACCGCCGCAGCCTTTGCTTGTGACTATTTGCAAATTTTGTGTTTTTTTACCGTAGTTTTTTATATTTTTACCAATATAAGATGGTTTTAAGTCAAGTGATTACTGAAATTCAAAACGGAATTAGTAAATATGTTTGCTATTTTACAATTCGCAAGTAATAAAGATGTCTTTAGATCAAATTTTTTAGCACGTCATTGGATAAGTAGGGCTTCTGTAACGTCACATTAGTACTCGAAATATAGTACAAATTATTTTAAGGAAACAGTAATAAGCATTTAATTTGCACAATTGCAAAAGCACTTTCTTCTTATTTTGGTCCACTTCTGAAACATTTAGGTAATTCTTGAAGTTTCAGCAGGCCCGTCATTTCAAGTCTTTCCTGGAGGGGGGGAGCAAAGGGTGCTAACACAATGCAATTCTATCGGAAAACAACAAAAACCACGCCCACTATATGTAAATACATTGATTTTCCAAAATCAGGGGAATTGACCCAGCTGACCCCTCTGTTTCAGTATCTTCAGAACATAGCTAATTTCTCCCTAACAATGAGGACAGCTGAATTTTCGGTTTAGTTTACCAGAGAACACCATTAATTCAGCATTGCTTAATGACATACGCTTCCATTGTCAATAGCTTACTTTTTAAGTTTCTATTATTCTACTGAGAACTACTTTCTCCCGCGGAGAACCATATTAAGTTGATTCCTTAACGAAAAAATTAGTCTCCATTCGCTGATGACTTTTCTGGCTACAAATGATTATTTACTTCGATTTCGTAATCATTTACTAGGATCAACATTGTTCTTATGTATGTACTAGTGGTACCCACACGGCTTTGCCCGTGGTATAAAATTAAAAGTTCATTTGTTAAATAATTGTATTTTAGTTACAATTTAACTATAATTTCTTAAAAGTATGATGTGAAAATAAGCCAAAAGAGAAAATAAGAACAATTTTGTTGCTTATAGAAACCAACAGAAATATTACCAAAGTTTAAAAGAAGAAGAAAGTTTTCTTTCCTAGCTTTAAAAACAAAACAATACATTTTCCGAAATGAAGCACTTTAAAATAAATCAGGTGTGAACGCTATACTACTTCCTTTTACGTTTAAATTCCATAATACATGCCTTAAGTGTTAAAATAGTGCCTTAGAGTGGGCCGAAAAAATACTACGTCTGGCAACGCTGGAAAAAGAACGAAACAAAAAAAGGTATTAAAACATAACCATGGTAACAACATGAAAAGTTGATTTCCGTTGAAAAAAGAGAAATTTTATTGTTGATAAAAGAGAAATTTTAGAATCGTTTCGCTTGCTTTGCTGAAGGTAAGCCTAGAATATCCGGGATTCTAAAAGCAATTATTACAGCGCTTCTAATGCTAGTAGAAACTTCAAACTGACATCATTTTTAGCAGAAAATTTCAAGCTTTCGAATGATATAAGACTTGAAAATGTGTATGAAATATTTCTCACCTATTTTATCGAATTTTCGCTAAGAATTAGAATAGAAAAAGAACAAAATATGATTTTCGAAAAAACGCTTCATAGTGCATAACCTCATGCTACAAACTAATTTTGTGCCAAATTTCATGAAAATCGATTGAACGGTTTTGGCGCTACGCGCGTGACAGACAGACAGACAGACAGAAGGAAAGAAAGACAGACCCAACTTCAGCTTTATTATTAGTAGAGATAGAGAAGACATCGTTTAATTTTGGCAACTCTTTCTTGGCATCACACTGTTGTGTTGCCAATGGCTTACTTAGTGAGATTTAATTCCCCCGCTGAAAATTACTTTCTCCCTGAGAACCGTGAGAAATTGATTCCGCTATGATGGAATTAAAAACTCAATCCATTGGTGATTTTATTTTGCTGCAAATGGTTATTTTTGCTTCGATTTTGAAATCACTTACTTATATCAACATGTGGAGTACAGCGTAGGTCTACCTCCCCATGGCTAACTCTGGGCAGCATCAAGTACAGCAAAATGATCCACAGCTCTGGCATGAATAAATCCAATTGCGAGTTGTCGTTATTGCAGCGGAACGCAGGAGGCTTGTCCCGAGCAAAGAGGCAGGAAATTCACTTTGAAGACGCACGATGTAGATGTTTTGGAGATCATGGAAACATTCTGTAATTGGAAATAAAAAATTAAAAAAAAACTTATAGCAAAATTGTTCAAACGTATGTAAAATTTCCTTCATTTCGACAAATACTTCTCGGTAAAACACTGTCGTTTTGCCAATATCTTACTGACTCACTTTTTATTCTCCCACTTCGAATTACTCCTTGAGAACCGTGCTAAGTTGTTTCCTCTATAACGGAACTGAAACTGTCATTCAGTTGTGACTGTTCTTGCAATGATTTTGCTTTGATTTGTAATCACTTACACAAATATTGTTCTTCTGCATGTAAAATTTTAATTTGCTTTGGCATTTTTTTTTTTCTTGACGACGGACCGTCGTGTTGCTTGAAGGTTTCTGACTGAGTGTTTATTTCCCCAATCAAAATTACTTCCTCCCTGAGAACCGTGCTATTTTGATTTCCCTATGACGAAATTAAAACCTCCATTCCTCATTTGTAACATTCATTGCAACAAATGATTATTTTGCTTTGATTTTGAAATTAGTTTCATATAGTAAAATTGCTCTTACATGTGTTACATATCCCTTCACTTTGACAACGCTTTCTTGAAGAGCAAGTTTTTTATTAAATGATGTTTTTGGTAACCATTCTAAGTTTACATTTCTCTCTTCTGTTGGTCACAAAGTCAAACCGTCGTCGGTTACTTCTGAACTAACTTACCATTTATTAATGATTCATGACGTCAAAAACTAATATAATTTTGTAGTACTAACTAACGAAAAGATAAGCCGAAAATAACACTGTGCAACAGGATTTTATGTTACCATCCAGAGCTAAATAACTTCGTTCTCATGAACAAAACAGACGGGACTATTATTGATATGTTTTTTTTTTAACGATAGGATGCTTTTAACGACTAGTCTTGAAATTGTGTTGGGGTTTGTTTTTTTCCATTGACATTAAGGTGTTCAACATCGTAGAAAATGGACAATTTACCCAACAGTATTAGAATGCGAAAAAAGTGTCATCTTGAAGCATGTGCTTGCATCCTTTTATCAGGACTTCATGATTTTTAATTTTGCCTCAGTGGAAAAAAAGTGGCGCAAAGCGACTGTGCGGCGATTTTCTATTATCTTTATATTTTCACAATCACTACATAGAATATAGCTATTTTTTTATGTTGTTATGTTTGTTTGTTTTTGTATTCATGGTTGTTATAAACGATTGGTTCTATTATAAAGTAAAAGCCCAATATTGTTCGGATATGTAATTGCTATGACTTAAAATAATTTGCAATAAACAAAATTCGAAACAAGGTTTTTTTTCTTTTCTTTTTTTTTCTTTTCTAATTTTGCTTAACAGACTAGATTCGTAAAACTACAATTTTTTAATTGCATATATTTCTCTTTCAACAAAAAAGCTTTAAATTCAACAGAAAACACATTTTCAAAAATAAAATGGGTATAAAGATGGCTGCCGGTTTGGTTTCTGGTTACTGCACTCTCATCCCCACTTAAGAGCCCTATTCCACTTGAAGCTTTTCCCCCGACCCTCGTTCTAACATATGCTGGGTTTGTTTTTCAATTCCAACCGCTTCGAGGGGCTGAGGGACAAACTTTATTCTTCCTTTTTAATTCTTGACTCAAGAATAAAAGTTACGTTATTCTTTCATATTTTTGTCTTATTTTCTTTTTTCTCGCTCTCTCTCTCTCTCTCTCCACTATGGCCAAAGATTTGGCATTCAATATTCGATAAAATTGATAAAGTCGTCAGTCTGAGGAGAAACGTCGTAACGGAGGAAAAATGATTGATTTATACATAAAATTCGCTCTGATCCGGGAACTTCCAGCGATACATACATACAGAGACTGCATTGAATAACTGTCCATACTGTTAAAAATCCCAACGAGATGGGAAAGCTATTGGAAGAACACATCAGCAGTCGTCCACACTGCAGAAAAAGAACTGTTGTTTTTATAGTATATTACTGGCACCCGAGGTTCCAATTTAAAACTGTAAAATGCACCGTAATAAACTGTAAAACTAACAATTTTTCAGTTTCTTACTGTAAAGTTAGGAATTTTAGTTTATTGCCTTCAAAGTTAGCTGTATTGTACTGTAAAAACAACAGTATAATACTGATAGCAGAGGTTCCAGTTTAAAACTGTAAAAGTCCCGGTAATAAACCAATAGCCCGGTAAAATTACCAATTTTTCAGTTTAGTACTGTAAAAACATTTACAATTTATTACTGTAAAACTAGCAATTTTACAGTTTATTACTGTAAAATTAACTGTATGGTACTGTAAAAACAACATTCATTTTTTGCAGTGTAGGTTTCTGTGAAGGTGCAACAATTACAGTTCAGACATATGAGTCACCGAATGGGGTTTACAGAAAGATAAATAACACTCAAACGCATTAATATAATAACAAAAGCTCTTATTTATCAATTCTTGCACAACTCTGCGGCCCACGGACCTTAAGTCTCTAACCCCTCATTTAGATCAACACAAACATAATCTTTACGATTCAATGGCGGAAAGATATCTAAAAATATTGTTATAATTAAAAATATTTTCCATACATTCTTCATCGAGAGCATTTTGCAACAAAATTTGGTTGAATGAAATCCGTATTTTAGTTCCGGACCTGCATTGGTCTTATGTTTCTCCTTAGGCGCTAATGTTAAGTTTTTTTGAACTGTTCAAAATTAGAAGAAAAATTGTTCAAATCAAAAAGTGAAACATGGGAATGATGCGTAATCGCCAAGAGCTTCCGAATATAAAAAAGTTTGTTCAAATCGAACTATCGGGGGACATTTAATTCGTTATTTGGGGGACAGACAGGCACACATTTTTCCCCATCGCAAAACCCTTATTTCCAATTTTTTATTTTTCGATATTTATTTATTTTTTTAATTGAAGAGGAAGTGCATAAATGTGATATGTGACAATTTTTTTAATTTCTAGAAAAAGCTTTCAAAAAAAAAAAATGTTGTGTTCTTTTTTGATGGATTTTTCTCAACGGGTAATATGGATCATATTCTTAGTGACCACAACCATTTCTGTAACTAATGGGACATGATACTGATGCATTTATCACCTTCATCCATGGTAAAAAGTAAGTTTAAAAAATTGTCACATATCACCTTTATCCACTTGCCCCTTCAATAATTATGTGGGTTTTTTTTTTTTTTTGGACTTAGCGGTTTTTTAAGCCACTTTTATTGTGTTTATTGTCTTTCTCTTAGTTTAACGTAGTAAGCCCTAAAAATGAAGTAAATCTATCTCCTATTAAAATACCTACTGCATTAACTCAATAAAATATCACAGTTCAACGTAATCATGGTTCAACGTAATCATAAAAAATAAATTCCTTGTTGTAACTATACAAACATTGTAGAGCGAAACGTCATCAATCGACTAAAATAACAATTGCCATCTTCCCGTATCAGCCAAGCGCCTGAAAGCAGACAGCAGTAACTATATTTGGGATCAAAAGTGTGATAAATGGCATCGTTATTATTAGAAATAAGTGCATGGCATTTACTGCCCTGATTTATATCTGACATAAGCTCGACCAATAAGAGAGCTTAATACACTGGACAGCTGTAAAGAGATATCACGAATTTATTTATTGGAAAAAATGCATTGTTTGTATTTGTGTTTAGGAGCATTTTTCTAATATCTGCGAGTTTGTCCATTGAGTTGACTATTTGTAAGTTTATTTATCAACACGCTTTTATTAGCTTCACATGCGGGTTTGTTTGTTTGTATGTATGTATATAACTCTGAACAAAAGATAAAATTCATGTTCTTCATGAACATAAAAGTAATATATTTAATACTATTATTAATACTAAAGGCTAAACTATATTACGTGTTGATGCATTATAAATGTTTCAGTTGTTTCTATATAACTCTGAATAAAAGATAAAACTCTTGTTCTTTGCAAATATAAAAGTATGTATTTAATACTACTGATAATACTAAAGGCTAAATTATCTTACACGTTGATGTATAATAAGTGCATCTAAAAGCGTATTTTTTTAGTTTTTTTAAAACTAATTTAAAGATTATTTTTGTAACTAAATCAACATGTGTGTTATTGAAAACATTTTACAATTATATGTGAATGGACTGAAATTGTATTTGAAATGTATTTCAATAAGAAAACCAGTAAATAAATGTCTTTCAATTCATAAGCTCACATATATTTGTATTGAAAAGTTTCTTCCTATAAAGTCTTTTTGTGTAATTTTATAATTGAAATGCTGTTTCCAAAAGTATTTAGCTGAATTAATTTTAGAAAAAATATTCTCACGATGAAAAGCGTTCTAAAATTTCATTTTTTTCTTTCCAGAATTACTTTTAAAAATACATTGAAAAATGCTGCATAAAATAATTCTACAATGGTAAGGTAAATGACAGTATCTCAAAAGCTTTCATTATTTGCCTTTTCGTCTGGGAGCAAATCACAATACATAGTTTCCTGAATTTAATATTTCTGTGCAACTGTATTCCCTTTTTTTCTGGAGCATGCCATAGTGCCACAGAAATGTAAAATTTAAATGATGAATAATTCGTAAATGAAGCAGTAAGGATTCAAATATACCTACGAGAAAACCCAACACCAAGTTTTTTTTACGAAAATGGTATTCAAAAATACTAATTGATCCATTATGATAGGGATCCATTTGACTTGGAATTTAGTTTTCTTCACATTTCTTTCTAGGAAAAGCCGCATGTTACCATTCTCACACATCATTTTTGGTGTGTATACAGTTTCAAAAACTGTCATCACACATCTGCATACTATATGATTCATAGGAAAGTTTTTAATGTATAAGGAAAAAGTTGTTGTGAAAGGTTCTGAAAAAAATGTTATAGATTATTTTCTAACATCTCTTTTTTCTTAAGATTTTCCCTGCTGTTTTTTGAGTTCAATGCAAACGAAGCCATACGTTTCGCTTCTCAAAGATTAATTTTTGCTTATCTAATATGAAGCGTAAATATAAGTCTTCAAAAAGCTATTTTCTTGGAGCCGCTATTCAAGATGTTTATTGACTGCGTAGTAGGCAAAAAATTCATAAATTCATTTTTTGTTGAAATGCGAGTAAACATAAAAGAGTTTTACATTACATGTGTAAGGTATTTTTCAAAGATAGGCTATTTTTGAGATCTAAAACTCTAACATTATGCTGTTATTCATTTTCGCTTTTGGCAACGGCTAAAAACTCTCCCAACCTAACTGACAGCACAGAGCAAATACGACGAAAGCTGTTAAAATCAAAGTTGCTGAGTCGGAGTCGGGAGTCGAAAGCTGTAAAATTCCAAGAGTCGGAAGCAGTCATTTCCGAGTTTACAATGCGCCAAGCCTGAGGAGTCAGAGTTGGAGTCTCGAAAATTTCCGGAGTCGGAATCGAAGTCGAAGGTGCTCATTTTCTTTCCGACTCCAAAACCTTGGTTAAAATTCATGTCTGGCGAAAAAGGCTTTCTTGCTTATCAAGATGAGATAAAAACATAAAACGGAATAAGGGACAGTTTTGAAATATCACGTTACCCTTTTTTTTTTTTTCTTAAAGCCTGTTTTTTGTCATAGTCCTTTATCTACTGTCTGATCTTGTTTGGTAAAACCTTCCGCGCATTTGCGCATGCGTCAGGTCTTCTCTGATCTTACCAAAATAGGGATGTTAGGTAAGATGAGGGGAAGAATAATCAAAAGGATTTTGAGCCGCATCAAACAACGTGGAACGATGCTAATTTCAAATACATAGTTTAATTGAATACGTCAAAAGGATAGCAAATGCAAGTTTTAAATTGGAAACTTCGGAAAGTTTTCACCCACAACCATTCTACCCTTTTTTAAGCGGAACTGTTCGCGAGTGCTAGGCACGGCTTTCATGGACAGACAGTAATTCCAAGATTTACCCCTTACTTACCTCTCAAGGTTATCGTGCCGACTGATGACGAAAAATAGACCCATGGTTTAAAAACGCTTTTTGTCAAAAATAGAGCCTTTATTCTGTTTTTACTGCACATTACTTCAATGAATAGCTTCCGAAAACTTGGGCGCATTGGCACGGTTAGATAGAGCGTCGCGTTAGAAACGTGAAGATTATGGGTTCGATCCTGTCACGAGATTTGTCGCTTTTGATTGATTTTTTTTTTTTTCACTGATTAATTTTGATCCAAATTTCCAAGAACGTATGATTTTAACTCGTTGTAGAATTTTAAACCACAGTTGTATTATTGTATTAAAAGCAGAAAAGAAAAATGCTTATTTTTGCATGAAAAATATTTCTTACCCTACACGGCATGATTTTTTGTTCTTTGAAAGACACATGTTTTTTAGTGTAATAAGAAAACATTGGAACACATTTTTAAAAAATTAATTTTGAAGTTAGATGGTTATATTTGATTTAAAGATGCCTAATACTTGCTTTTTATGCTTGAGTTACCTTATGCAAGGTCATTAGGGAAAATAGTCCATGTATCCAACTGGCAATCCTATCCAGTGTAGGGTTAAATGTGCCCATTTTTCCACAAAATCACAAAGATTTTAAAGACTTCGTGCCTATCTTCCGAAAAGTTACCATTAAAAAAGTTTAAAATAGTGCTCTCAAGCGTGAATGCTTATCCCGGGCCAGCCAGTTTTCACTTGTTACACACGAGATACATTGTAACAAAATATTTACTTACTTTTGTAATACTGCACTGCAAAAAAGAGTTCTTTTTACAGTATCATACAGCTAATTTTACGCTAGTTTTGCAGTTTATTGCTGTGCATTTTACAGTTTTAAATTGGAACCTCTGCTGCCAGTACTAGACTGTTGTTTTTATAGTATAATACAGCTAAGTTTTACGGCAATAAACTAAAATTTCTAACTTTACAGTAAAAATCTAAAATTGCTAGTTTTGCAGTTTATTGCTGTGCATTTTAACAGTTTTAAACTGAAACCTCTGCTGCCAGTACTATACTGCTGTTTTTACAGTATAATACAGCCAAGTTTTACGGCAATAAACTAAAATTTTTAACTTTACAGTAAAAAACTAAAATTGGTAGTTTTACAGTTTATTACTGTGTATTTTAGTTTTAAATTGGAACCTCGGCTGCCAGTATTATGCTGTAAAAACAGCAGTTCATTTTTTGTAGTGTGTCAACAATATCTTCTCTAACACAAGTCGTGATCATGTCTGTTGACGAAAAAAGTGGAAGACGGAAGCATCAGTGGAAATGTAATCGCTGTGACAGGAAATAGAAAATTTGGTTAAACGTAGTGACTGACCACGTACAGGATCGAAATATTTCTACACCACCCCTCCATCTTTTCCCTTACGCACCAATGCTTTAGCAACTCTCAACCGGAGGTTAAATAAATATTTCAGAGTTTTCATGCAGCTTTAAAAGACGGGTAGATGTTTTTTCATTCTAGGTCTGGTTGTGCATGCGTAAGAAATATGTTTTGCTGTAAAAATGTGGGAGTATGTGAAAACATTTTAAAGTAAGCTTGTTCGATCCGTTTTTTTTTTATCTGGGGGTGAATTTGTAATGTTTGAGTCTCTACGCTAGAGATATTTTTTCATGTAAAGTTTTTTACAGAACTAGGTTTGAAAGTGAAATGCTAAACCAGCAACGTTTACTATTACAAGTGTATTGTTACATTGAAACAGCTCTTCATGATTGTAAACATATGTAAAAGTGAATTTGGTGTAGAATAATTGATAAGTTGATGAGTTGCATGGAAACATGCAATGCATTAATAAGAAGATACAGGAGAAGTCTATACTTCTTACAACATTATAAAAATGCAGAAAGAAAAAGGGCAAAAAAAGAAAATAAATAAAAAATGAAAAAGATAAGTGTGAACAATAAAAATGAAAATTATTATTAATATAATAAAAGGAAAAGAACAAAGAAATGATATGTGTAAATATTAAACGATAGTGTAACAATAATAATAAAAATAGGTTGAAGGGAAAATGGAAAAAAATTGATACATATACTTTGTATGCGTGTTTGAAGAAAAACTTAAATGAACTATTTTTTGTATATCTTCAATTTAAATAACGTTTTTGTGAATGTCACAATATATTGACATGTAACGTAAGTTGGGTAAGCAATGTTACTGCCCAAGTGCGTGCAGTTAGTTTTTAACCGGAGTTTGTAAGTAAAGGGAAAAAAATAATGTAATTCTCCTTTTTTGCATGATACAACTATTTTTGAAACTGTATTTTTGTGTGATAAAGTGCGCAGCGTGTAAAACACATTCTTTATATATTTTTAAATTATTTTTGTAGTGGTTAGAGATCTCGTAAAGCAACCGGCCATCCAGCTTCAAATTCTGAAGTGGAGTTTCCTTAGTCAAGTATAATTTATAGTAAAAAATACTGAAAGGGTGGAAAAATATTTAGAATGTATGGAAGCGAAAAATAAGTTATTGTAGTTTTCACTAAATTGATTTTATTTCGTGAGATATGTAGTGGCACTAAAATAGTCTAAAAAATGTAACTTTTTGTCTTGAAATTATTTTTTTAAACCTTGATCAAAAATGGGTTTTTCAACGAAATATTTTATTTTGGCATTTCCGCAAACCAATGTCGGATGAGGACATTAACCAAGCTAGAAAGTCATCAATTTCTGTTCATCATTAGACCTTCATCATTTACAGTTATTATGATCATTATTGTTATTATTACTATTCTTATTATTTATCATTATTGTTGTTATTACTATTCTTATTATTTATCATTATGGTTATTATTACTATTCTTATTATTTATCATTATTATTTATTATTGTTACAATTTATTATTTATTCTTATTACTATTTATCATTATTGAGTACGAATTATTATTATTAGTATTATGGCATTTTTCACACAGCTTGAGAAAGTACGGCTTTAATTTATTCATTGAAAATATGTGAGAAAGTACAATTTAAGAAAAGAGACAAATTAAAAGAAGTATTTTGCATTAAGCACTCCACTTTATAATAATATTTTCCTGCTTGAACCTCATAGATTCTTTTTCACATATAAAATCATTTCCTTTCATTAAAAAAAAAACCAAACCGCTTGAAACACTTTTAAAAAGTTTCTTATACCCCTGTAAACCGCGCGGCCGAAAACTTAACCTTTATCAAAACTGTGACATCATACAACCACTCCCAGTTCCCGCTCAATTGAAACAACTCTCATGATAAGCATCTCGTATACAAACCACATCAGGGATTTATTTATCCCAAAGTACAGAAAGAAAAAAAGAAAACATTGAGACAGGAGCGTCACGTAAGACTAAAAAAATATGTCGAAGTGGCGGATCCTAACCTGATCAAAAGGTGAACCCTCCTCCCCCATGCCCCCCTCTCTCTCTGGTTCCCTCTCTGGAGTTCGATAGCCCCGGGAACGAAGCCAAATAAATATTTCAAAACCACCGGTGCGCTTCGGCGCTTTTAAGGGAAAAAAATGAGTGGATAAAAAGTAGAGACTCCTGGAATTTTAGAAGAAATGAGTTGGGTAGGTAATAAGGGGAGCATGTTACACAACTCGGGTGATGCCATGTAATTTTGTGTCAATGATTTTGGGTACGCACAGTTGAATTGGTATATTTTAATGTGGTATTTATTTGCACTAGACAAACTGTGTGAAGTACTTCTTTTGAAATACCAACGTTCTTTATATCTCTTTAGCTAGACATCGGCCAGCATTTATATGTTTACAAACACAGCTAATTGTTTAAGAATTGGCAGTTGGGTTATCTTCAAAATTATTTTTAAAAAAATGTTTCTCTATTCTCACTATTTTATTATACTTTGTAACTAAAAATTTGTGCATGCCTTTATCTAATCTGTAAATAATTAATTTTGCTTTTTAACTCTTCGCTAACTCTAAAGAGAATATTTTTAGTAAACATGTGCTTTTTTTTCTTATGACTTCACACTTAAACATATGTTATTGGTGTATGAAAGTTGTCGACTTCTATTCTATAGAAAATTTGGACGAAATTTAAAAAGTAACATTTATGAATTAAATAAATACCTTTGTGCGTAAAAAATAAAAACAAAAATACAATATTGAAAAGCCCAAATGTGCAGGAATACTGAAGACAACGGCGTAACAAAGGTCGCTTTTTTGCAAAAAGTGTGAGTTAATGGATGGACAAGGACAAACTTGAAATTTCTACCTCCGACAAAAGCTTTTGTCGGAGGTCGAAATTTCAAGTTTTCAGCTGCTATTTATCACTAGATATTTTTCAGTGGAAAAGGTGAGTTACTTTGCTTTCATCCTACAAGACATAGCTAATTGTGTTATTCATTTAGCAAAAAATACTTATTTTTAAAATATGATGTTACACAACGGAAACGATGAAAGACTCATTCAATACCATCGCCCTTTTTGTGTCACATCTATTGCTAAACAAAAATCAAGTGGAGGGTCATGTTAAACAACACAAATCCACTCGCATAGGGATCAATCAAATAAAATAAGTAAATATAAATTCAATAAAAAAAAGCAAAATTACTCGCGCCTTGAATCTCAAAAAAAAAAAAAAAAAAGAAGTTGAATCAATAAATATTGTCCGTTTCTGCACAAAAGAGGCTTTAATACGGGCTGAGATTTTTTCCCGACAAAAAAGACGTTATAAATCTTCAATTTAAAACAATGCATTGTTTATACATGCCAGTAGAGAAAGGCTTAGCTTAATGCAGGCAAAATGTTATTCTTGTTGAAGGAAGACAAAACTCTTTCAACGATTGTTCCTTGACGCTCTTTTTCTGCCTTCCGGCAACAGGGTGTTAAGTGCGAACGTTCCTTGAAACCTTTGTCGAAACCTCGCGCTTCCAATCTAGAGAGAAGAAGAGAACAAAAAGAAGAAGAGGAAAAAGAAGGAGTCCAATCTTTCCGGGTGCGAAGAAAATACTGAAAATGTAATCCCCTTGTTGCGCTGCCTACTCTGCATCCCTGACAACAGGTTGCCCGGGTAACTGCATCGCCCGCCGCATCACAATAGGGGATAGAGAGAAGCCCGGGATGAGGATTCGATTTCGGAATGGGAAAATGCCGGGAGAGGTTTCATCGTGATCCAAGATGGATTTTTCACTTTAAAAAATAATAATAATAAATAAAAAACGATTATTAATGTTAACAAAATTATTTTTTAACTAGCTTATTACCTGGCGTTGCCCGGTATTGCATTATGTCTAACTTATTTCATGCTACAATGAAATAGGTGAGCATTAAATTGATAAATCATTGTTAATCGTGATCTTTGTTGGAAATACCCATATTTAAATGTGTTAAATTTTACCGCACTGTATGCTTAAAGGCTTGTCTCTATTACTCTATTTAAAATTGAACAAAAATGGCCACTTTGAGACAAAAAAAAATTGAATTTTGAGAATTTTGGATGTTTTTAAATTTTAAAACCTCGCCTAAATAAATTCTAGTGCATCAAGGAACCTCTGTGCCAAGTTTGATGAAAATCCGACGAAAACTGGATTTGTATAAGGAACAAACTTACAAACATACATCCATTTTTATATAGGGTAGACAGACCAGTGAATGACCACTTAAGCAAAATTTCATTTTTAAAAAATCGTAGTAATTTTAAATACTGTAATATTTTGTTCGTGATAGTTTAAATAGTTTTATTGATCTATGTAAATGCGTAAAAAAAAATGATGGAACTTGAAGGGTACCGCTTCCGGCTTTTTGGGGTGTTCGAAGGAAAAATGGCGCAAAGACCCAGTGAATGACCACCTCCGACCCAGTGAATGACCACCTCTGACCCAGTGAATGACCACCTTAAATTTTGAGTTAGAAATACTTGAAGTTGGCCTTAGATATTTTCACTTTTGTATATTTTTATAAGGCAGATAGTGACCTGTTACTTTACATGCTTATTTATAAATTAGTTTTATTTATTTATTTATTTTTTTCTCAAACGAGAAACCTTTCCGCATCGTATTGAATCTTCTTTTTACCTTTTCTTTAATTATTATCATTATTATTGTGTTGGCCGATAATAAATATTTTTACATGCTCTTGATTAACTCTTATATCATCTTATTTTTATTTTTTTCACAAACCTTATTTACGGCCATTTTGACAATACTTACTAACAGTAGAAAAAGTTCTATTTTACGCTACTAATTACAGATTTATTTTTAATTGTTACTAATGTTATTATTGTTATCTTTATCATTTTACTTAAATGACTTAATCATCGACTTAAATGAGGAAATTTCAAGTTTCATAATGTGTGATTCTCTTATCTTTTCGTTTTGAATGTGTTCTAGTGCAGATGTTTGCAAAACCAAATAAGTTTATATTATTAAAGGGTATGAGGTTTCGTTTCAAAAGAAAATAATAACAGTTTGACAGAGGAAATGGCTCCGAATCCACACCTGCCCTGACAGCTGTGTCGTCACGTGATACTGGAAAATAATATTAGTCGGCTTGCAATACCTTATAATTTAAAAGCACTTTACTGAACATATGCATTGGAGTAATGCACAAACACAGAAGAGACATTTGTACTATTAGTACCAGCAATTACGCATCGCAGCAATTTTCGAAAATTAAAAATAACCCTTTTATTATGGATTTCAACCGTAAATTTATATTAAAAAAATGAAAAGCTTGAAAAAACCTATTTACAAATTGTGTAAAAGCCCTCAACAATTTGAAATATTCATGAGAAATCAAGCATAGATGAATGAGTGGTTCCTATTACTTTCGGCATTCATGGGAAATGTTTATAAGAGGAAAACCAATAAGATTTGGATTGAAAATGTGAATACTCTCTTTGCTCCTCAAATGGATATCAATGTTCCATTCAGGCAAAAAAGAATTACTTGATGCGCGGTTACGATACAGAGCTATAAATGATTTGCTATCAGTTTTGACTGAAAAATCTGAGTACAAGGTATGTACTTTGATAATGGATTTTTTAAGTTCAGGTAAGTGTATCAATACACTTTAGTTTTTTTTTAAGGCTACAGTGGACAAATAAAATTGATTTTTTTCAATTATTGATTTATATGTCTAAAACTTTGTGTGCTTGTATTATTGTATATTTACGACATCTAAAAGCATAAAAAATACAAATTAGTGTAAAACAATGAATACTTTTTTTTTTTTTCAAATTTCAAGTTTAAATATTTTTTAACAAAATTTCAAAATGTTCCAGGCGTCACAATTTTTTTTCAAACTTTGAATTCCCACTTAATTTCCAATCTTTAGGCATGATGGCACAAAACAATGCATTATATGCAATGTTTTATGAGATAGTTTATAAAAGAGGGCTGAAAATAAAAATTTTCAGTTGAAAAAATCATATAAATTTTCATTTTCAGCCATCTTTTATAAACTATCACATAAAACATTGCATGTAATGCATTGTTTTATGCAATCATGCCTAATGATTGGAAATTAAGTGGAAATTCAAAGTTTGAAAAAAAATTGCGACGTCTGGAACATTTTGAAATTTTGTTAAAAAAATATTTAAATTTGAAATTTGAAAAAAGTATTCATTGTTTTTGCACTAATTTGTGTTTTTTATGCTGTTAGATGTGGTAAATAAACAATAATACTAGCACACAAAGTTTTAGACATATAAATCAATAATTGAAAAAAAAAAACAATTTTATTTGTCCACTGTAGCCTTAATGCATAAAAATATTAAGAGAAAAACTAAATTAAAATTTTTTTGGTCGAAAAAAATATCTTTTTTCTTTTTTTAAATAAATTTATATAAAGCTCCTATGTTCCAAAAATAGAACACACTAACAAGAAGACTACTACGCGAGAGTCAACATTCTATCAATTTTTTCAACAATAAAGAATTGACCTATGTAACCAATAGCTTGGAATTTCACGGTAGAAAATTGTTGATGCCACTCGGTCTAAAAAAAAAGCTTTTAAAACCTTATTTTTTAACGAAAATAACGCGCTGTTCATTCACTGAGTGGTGGTCATTCACTGGTCGACCCTAGTTTTCTTTAATTTTTCAAAACAACATTAAAATCCCAGTGAATAAACAGCTGGTCATTCACTGGCTTTTCAGAGTTTTTCTGACCCAGTGAGTGACCACCCCATAAATCTAAAATCTACACATTCTATAATGATTGAAAGAAATAAACTCATAGCCTGAATATACATACTAAATGATTCTTTTGTATAATTAAAAAAAATTAATTTATAAATACAATTAATACGAATCAAAGTAGTTGTATACACAAAACCATCCTTATTATTTTGGAGCAGAAAAAGAAATGGCGCACGGCTGTAAACATTCTATAATTTTTTACTAGAAAAATACATGACCAAAATAATCAATCAGGTATCAGATAGCTCAGAATTTGAAGGAAGAAAGCTATTGAAGCCAATTTATCTAAAAAAAAAATAATTTAGAACCTTATTTTTTAAGAAATACTGCGAAGTGGTCATTCACTGGGTGGTGGTCACTCACTGGTCGGAATACCCTATATAGAAGTAAATCTGAGGCTGTTATACAAGGTGAACTAAATATTGAAATATTGATTGATTGCAAATGCCGAACAGTAGCGCGTAAAACATTTTTTTCCTAAGCTCTCCAATACTTTTTTAAAAATGTCCTCATAATGGGACAGTGCAATTCAGCTATTTAAATGTTCAAATGTCACAAATAAATTCGTGTCACACAAAAATCAGTCTGTAGAGCCTACCACTCTGATTCCATATAGATGGTTTCCCAAACCGTAAGTTCCTCTAATCGCTAACGAGAGGAGTCATTGCTGTTTTCCTTGAATAACTGCACAGCAAAAAATGAATTGCTGTTTTTACAGTATAATACTGGCAACCGATGTTCCAATTTAACACCTAAATGCACGGTAATAAACTGTAAAAGTACCAATTTTACAGTTTCTTACTGCAAAGTTAGAAATTTTACTGTTTATTGCCGCAAAATTTCGCTGTATTATACTGTAAAAGCAACATTATAAGACTGGCAGCAGATGATGCACTTTTAGGTTGTAAAATGCACGGTAATAAACTGTAAAATTAGCAAATTTTTACAGTTTATTACTGTAAAGTAAACAATTTTACAATTTAGTACTGTAAAATGAGCAATTTTAGTTTTTACTATAAAATTAGTTGTATTACACTGTAAAGACAAAATTCATTTTTTACAGTGTGGGAATCTTTCCATTCTCCCCCGGAAAGATCCATCTCTTGTTAAGAGCACGTTGCATCATGTTTTGTTTGAGAATTTTCCTGAGAGCCAAGTTGACAAATGATTCAGTTGTATGCAAGGATAGTGGAAAATTCATGTGTTGCGCCACCACTACCTTCCTAGCCAGTGCACCAGGCATGCAGAGCACACATGCAGAGGTACAGTTAAATATCCTGGCCGCTTTGATCACTTCGTCTCCCTCCGCATGACTTTTACTCATTGAATAAATTTAAGAAATTGGTTTACATTAACCCATTAATGCCCGACATTTTTTTTCCAAAGATATTTTGTATACTGGTTACAAACAGTGTTTAATGGACAGAAAAAATAATTTTAAAATATCATGTAAAAAATAAGGAAAGATAAATCGTCCCTTAAAAGTTCCGATAGACTTCAAAGGGTACATACGAGGCGCGTTCAAAAAGTAAAGGCCGTTTGCTTGTATTTAAATAATGGAGCTTCGAAGCACAGTTTTACTACTGCTGGGCCATTAACTGGCTCATTGTGAAGCTACAGCGTCATTTATTTCATTTCTGAAGTCGTATTGTTTTCCGTGAATGCAAAGAACAATAGCCACGAAAATCGTTGATCCCGCCAACTGTGAATTGCATTCTGTGATTCGTCGACAAATTAAGGCGTGCGATCCAAAACAAACGCCGCGGGAAATTGTCATCAGGCATAATCTTCCTCCCCGATAACGCGCATCCTCACACTGCTGCCAAAACCAAGGAGAAAATTTAAGATTTTCGTAGAGAACATTTTGACCACCCACCGTACAGTCCCAATCTTGCACCCAGTGACTACTTCCCTTACATTTTAAACAGCGGCTAGGTAGACAACGTTTTGAAACCGACGAGGGACTTAAAAACGCTTGTTAATTGGTTCAACTCTCAGGCGGCAAGTTTCTACGCAGAGGGGTTAAAGAAGCTGATGCAGCGGTAAAAAAAACTCTTCGAAGTGAACGGCGATTATGTAGAGAATTAAAGTAAGTCTGTACCTAACTAAATATGACATTATTTTTTTAATTTTATGAGTATATTTTTTCTGTGACCAAACGGCCCTTACTTTTTGAACGCGCCTCGTACTTTTTTTCACTATTTTTTTTTTTCTGCCTACGATATAATATTTAACTAGACATTTTATAAAAAGAAATAAAATCAGCAATCAACATAAACCGGGAAGCTGGGAATAACTTTGAAAACTTAGCTTTTTTTCTTGAGATTGTGAACAATGTCATTTTTGATAAAGATTACATTAAAACTGCTACAGAACACACTTGACAATGGTTATGTGCTGC
>JAXGGA010017385.1:0-24477 GCA_038373865.1 Uloborus plumipes | reverse complement strand
TCTTCAGTGGGTGTCGTTGATTAATTTGGCGACTGATGCGAAATTTCGAACTGCTGCAAGATTTTAAATTGGAAAAACGCAGCGCCCTCTACCTCCGGCTCGGAGATTGATAGGTGACTGGATGCCAAAGCTTGTTAACTTTTACTTCTTCCTCCTTCTTATTAAATTATTTGGGTGTTTGAAAATTTCATTTCAAAGACGCCAACATAATTCCCAGATTAATAAGAGAGTGGAGGAAGAAGTAAAAGTTAACAAGCTTGGCATCCAGTCATCTGTCAATCTCGAGCCGGAAGGTAGAGGGAGCTGCGTTTTCAATTTAAAATCTTGCAGCAGTTCGAAATTTCGCATCAGTCGCCAAATTAATCAACGACACCCACTGAAGATGACCGCCGTAGTTGCGATCGAAACGTATGGATTAAAGCCATTTAGACCACGGCACAACAGCCCGGAATCCTTAACTAGTATTGAATAAATGTTTATAAATTAGCATTTGTTTATTAAATAATTTACGAAACATCACATATTACAGCTGCAAAAAATATTGTGCAATTTATTTATTTAAAACCAGAATTTAAATTTGAAAATTGGTTCTTTTAATCAACGCGATAATTTCTAGGAACAAAAAATTTCCCCTCTTTTACAAAATTGTTACGTAGCAATTGTTCTTCAACTCTACTCTCAACGCCAACCCTGTAGTGCAGTGATAGACCAAAAGTAGCCAAAATGTAATTCTTACATTAACTAAGCAAAATATTAGTTGTTCAATGGTATTCAATTGTCTATTCGGAAACCCGATCGATTTTTTAGGGAGAGCTGGTTTTTAAAAATTTGTCTTTTTTTCTTTAATATGTTTTTAGAAAATTATGCAGTAACTTTGCCAGTTCAGATCCCCTAAAATCTGCAGCCCATGGCACGAGCCCCGTCTGCCCCCTCTAGTTACGTCCCTGGTTCTAAATTCCTATCATTTAAAGTACAGCCGCGCATTATTTAGAAACTCGTACTGCGCCGTTCGTTTGAAGAATCGCTCTTTTAGACCCGTTCGTTCATGAGCAATATATTCCGAGCTTTAGAGATAAAGTAAAGATACGCGCACTAACGTATTATATAACATGTCCAATAAAACATCTATTTTGTCCGTGCAAATTGAAATGCTTCACCTATTTGTGTATTTTCTCAAACTGCCGCAAAGTGGTGTATTAAAACTCAAGAACTGCGAGTGCTTTACAAAATAATAAAATAAATATTGCAGAGGGTAAATTGAGACAAGTTTGTAACAAAGTTTTCTGTAAATAATTCAACATTTAGCCAAAATGTTGAAGAACTAAATATAGCAAGTATACTATTTTTTCACAATAACTACATTTTTGTAAATAAAAAATCTAATGTACATGTTTTCGTAATTCTCTACCCAGTTTAAGGAACCCAAGTAGCACACTTCGTTTTTTAAAGGTTGTAAAATGGTTATTAACGTTGGTAACAACCGCTTTAAAACGTTTATTAAACGTTTAAAGGTTATTTGTGCTACCTGGGAAGGAATTTGTTTCTGAAATGATTGACAGGTGCCACATTTCGGCGGTCGATCTATATACCTAGCTAAATTTTATTTTAAATATTTTAACAAAAAGATATTGTGTTGAAAACATTTTTTAAGAACATCTACGTAATTTGTGTTTATTAAGTGTTACCCCTCCCCCTTCAAGTTTAAATGGCTCGACATTACTTCAGTAATATTTTTCCTTTGTGGCAAAAGCTTCTTGAATCATGTCAGACCATGCACCTTTTCCCGAAAAAAATATTTCATTTGTTATGTAATTTAATTATTGAAATTTCAGGTTTTGCCTTTTTAAATTGTCCCTTCGTGCTTCACTATGCACTAGATATAGTGAGGTTGTGAGAATTTGCTCTATGACTTTGACGGTGCTTACTTCTTTTTGGAGTAATAGGAAGGGTAATTGGTGCTGGGTGGTTAATTGAGTTACTTTCGTAGTAGTTTTGAAAAACATACAAGTCAAATCTGCGCCAATTACATGTCTTTTTTTTTATTTCTTTTATTATTAACTCTCTCCCTCGTGCGTTTTTGTGTGTCAATGAACATTGTCAAGGTCATTGCTTAACAAACCAGAGCTGCAAAATAGTACACTTTGGGGCAAAGTAGAACTTCCTTAACTTTCTTGAAAAAAAGATCTTAGAGCTATAATATTGAAGCCCACTTAATAATGCATGCAAAATTTAAAATAGTACAAAATAAAATGTTGACAACAATTGATCAATGTACAAAACTTTAAAAAAAAGCAAAAAAAGAAAGCATCCCAAGGTTAGTCCCTTTCCGTTATTAGAAACATTTTTACAAATCGTTTCAAAATTTTGAATCATAAAAACAGTTACATTTAATGTGTATTTTAAAAAATACGTTTCGAAAAAAATTACGTCAGCTTTTGTGGGAAGCTGTTTTTGTCAGTTTAATGGAATGGCATGACTAATTATTCCTTTTAAATGGAATAAATTCAAGAACGCCGGGAGCAATAGCAAAAAAAAAAAAGTACTAGAAGAAAAGAAATATCTTCACTTTGTTGTCGTGTTTTATTCATAGCGAAATTCATTTTCCCTAAGTTCCCCGAGGATTAATGGAGTCCAGATTCAGAATTCACTTAGAAAGAGTTCTTCGAAGGGGTGGAGAGGAAAGAATCAGAACACTCTGGCGCCAGAACAGCACGAAACAGAATCGTTTGCAGCGGGAAATAGTTCTTCGGATGAAGTTTTTGAAAAATGAGAATGTTTCCTTGTCTCTAAACAAAATCCATTGAGACCTGAAGAATGGAATGCGCAACAGCTGACATAGACCGAGGGAGCGTTGGCCTAAAATATGCTTGCGAAGGGCAGTGACTTAGCTAGGAGTTTTTAATAGTGAGAAAGGGGGAGGGGTTCATCTGAAAATTTTCGAAGTTTAAGGTCGATAAATGCAATGTTAAGCCCTTGTATGTGTGTCAACTCATATATATATATATATATATATATATATATATATATATATATATATATATATATATATCTTTGCTCTAAATTAGAGGAAAACAAGAAGTTCTGTCAAGAACTAAACGAGCCTACTTTCCCGTACATCGACATCGGCATTCTCGCATCTGATCATTCTTCTCTTGATTATCTGAGACTTAAAATTATGTCAAACATACCTTTTTAGCACTTTAAGCTGATTTCGAAAAGCAAAATATACCCCTTTCATCAGATGAAATAGACACGTAAAAAGTAATTAACGAATAAATAAAGTTTTGTCGCACCTTTTAAAGAGCGTAACTGTGACAGTTCCTCCGTAGAAAAAATCCTCCATCGTTTTCAAAAAAAAAAAAAAAAATAATAATAATAATAATGATAATAATAAAATAAATAAATAAATAAATAAAAGTACAAAGAGCATCAAAACACATTTTATCAAAGAAAGAAAAAAAAAGAAAAAAAACTCGTCCGTTAATAAAATGTCTCGAATTTCACTTATAATCTGTTGCCAGTTGTTAAATATAAATAAAAAATAAAATGTTCTCGTGAATGAAAAATTTTTGTTACAAAAAAAACATCGTCTGCTAAAAAAAAAATAATAATAATAATAAATAAAATAAAACAAATTTATAAATAAACAAAAAATCGTCTGCACAGTCAGTAATTTTTTTTCTGAGCCTGCATTTCCGCCATGTTTGCGGAGTCGGAGTCGGAATCAGAGTCCTCACAGAAGATTACTCAGAAAAGTACGTTACAAACATTATTTATCAAAACCATTTTCTTACAAAGTTAGTTTGAAGGAAATCCGACTTTAAGTTCAGGATCAACATTCAACTTAAATTCCCCGTAGACGCTAATGTTAATTTTTTTTCTGAACGGTTCAATATTGAACGAAAAATAGTTCAAATCAAAAAGCGAAATATGGGCATGTATGGGAAAGCCTCTCCGAGATCTTTCAAACAAAAAAAAGTTTATTCCATTTGGACGGTTCACTCAAAAGTTATTAGGTGGGGAAAGGTTGCTTGAACGGTTCAATGTTGAACGAAAACGTGTTCAAATTGAAAATTTAAATACGGTAATGAAGTATCCTTGCTGAAATCCATCGAACAAAAAAAAGTTTATTTAAATCGGACTGTTCACTCAAAAGATATCAGGGGTGACAGCTTGATTGAGCGGTTCAATGTTGAACGAAAAATTGTTCAAATCGAAAATGTAGATACGGGAATGAAGTATCCTTGAAAAGATCTTTCGAACAAAAAAAAAGTTTGTTCAAATCGGATTGTTCACTCAAAAGTTAGCATCGCGGGACCGGTTGTTTGAACGGTTCAAAGTTGAACCAAAAATTGTCCAAATCGAAAAATCAAATATGGGAATGAGCTGCACTCGCTGAGATCTTTCGAACAAAAAAAAATTTATTCCATTCGGACGGTTCACTCAAAAGTTATTAGGTGGAGAAAGGTTGCTTAAACGGTTCAATGTTGAACCAAAAGCGTTCAAATTGAAAATTTAAATGCGGTAATAAAGTATCCTTGCCGAGATGCTTCAAGCAAAAAAAAGTTTGTTTAAATCGGACTGTTCATTCAAAAGTTATTAGGGGTGACAGCTTGATTGAGCGGTTCAATGTTGAACGAAAAATTGTTCAAATCGGAAATGTAAATACGGGAATAAAGTACCCTTGAAAAGTTCTTTCCAACAAAAAAAAGTTTGTTCAAATCGGATTGTTCATTAAAAAGTTAGTATCGCGGGACCGGTTTTTTGAACGGCTCAAAGTTGAACCAAAAATTGTTCAAATCAAATATGGGAATGAGCTGTACTCGCCGAGATCTTTCCAACAAAAAAAAGTTTGTCCAAATCGGAATGTTCATTCAAAAGTTATTAGGGGGGGGACAGACAGACCGACCGACCGACCGACCGACACACACACAAATTCCCCATCTCAATACCCTACTTTCAAATTTTTAATTTTTCGATATTCATTTTACCTTTTTATTTTTTTAACTTGGCGATATTTTTTGGACTTGGCGATATTTTTTAGATGCATTAAGCTACTTTTAATACTTTTTTCGTCTTTCTTTTATTTTTAACGGGAAAGTAGGCTAAAAAAAGGGGAGACAAAAGATGCTTTTGTCGGATGTCTGTGCATCCATAAGCTCACATTATTTTTTGCATTGAAAAAGGCGTTCCTTGTAACGCCGAAACACGTGTCTAGAGTTTCCCCGCGCATTTGTACTTTTTAACGTTGTATTTATCTTTCACATCCTAACTCTGTTGATAAAATAAGAAATTTGTGAACAGAAATTTCCATGCTTCCTGATTAGGTGTATAATATCAAGGTAAATAGAAAAAAACTTTGCTGCCGTTAGCATCATTACTCATATTGAGTTACTTCTAACATTATTGTGCATTTTAAATTATGTATATTTTATTTCGTAGAGTTAACCGAAAATAATTAGAAAAATTAGCTTACGATTGTTTTTGAATTTTTCAATGCTAATAATAGCACCTTTTGGAAAATTTATAGGGAATGCGCAGAGAGATGACAATAATGGGGGAGTTTCCTTCAGTCAAAAGTACTACTTTTTGTTACTGAAATTGATAGAATGATATAAAAAAATAACATGGGCCCGGAAAATACTTTAATTTTCCCAACAGTTTATTTTTTATTAATTTTTTTAAATACCCTACCTTGAAAACGGGGCGTGGTTTTTGTGACGTCAGTGGTGCACCTAACAGCTCTCTTTCCAATAATAACACCATTTTGCTTGACTTGAGTTGTCCAATCGCAGGAATCGGTGACGTCACAATCTTCGTCATCTCACTACAACCAATTAGATTCCGCGCTTACGTGCACCACTGACGTCATGCGCAGATGTTTTTTTTTTTCGGAATAGCATCTGCGCGCACCGGTTAAAATAATTCATAAAAAAATATATAACTGTGTCAAAAAATAAAAAAAAATTGTTAATTCCTATGTTTTGAAGCATGCTCTTTCAGAAAAAAAAATACTTTTGAAATTTCGGAAACTCCCCCATTGTCAATAATGTCTGACTTCTTATGTGGTTCCAGGGCCGTCGGCAAGGGGGGGTGTGGGGGGTGTCACACCCCACCACTTTTCTGAAGAAAGGGGCTGCCGATTTTATTTTATTATTAAAATGAAATTTTAGAAAAATTTTCAGGACTTTAAACGAAATTTAAAAGAGAAGCAGAATAATTTGAACATTCTTAAGAATATCAGTAAACCTGAATTTTTAAAAATGTTCTGTATTTTCCGCGGCCCCAATTATTACTTATCAAAAATAAATAATTGGGGCCGCGAAAAATAGTTAAGATTCCTTCAATGCAATATTCGTCGCGAAAAATTCGAAATTTTCTCGTTCATGGGGTCATGTAAACGGGAAACTATAGGCTGCCCAGTTTGGAAAAAAAAAAGTACTGTATAAATATGTGCGAGAGCTTTAAAAGGTACGTGAACCTCTGTAACTAAAATTAGTTAAATTAATAAAACAAATCAAATTATATATACATAATTCAATAAGATCGATGCAATATTAAAAAACAAAAAAAGAATATATGCTGAGGGCCGCCAAATTTTATATTTTAAAAAATCAAAAAACAAAAATTGCGTCCACCTTCTACCTTTGTAAAAAATATTAGATTTCAAAGCTCGGGGGAAGCTATCTCCCTCACCCAAGGGCGCATTTAAGGAGGGGGCCGAGGCCCCTTCCCCCCCGAAGTCGAGAATTCGTAAGATGGTACCAGGCAGTGGTGCAACCCAAGAGGGTCAGGGAGCAGTTTCGCTTAACTCAAGAGAAAAAAGAACGTGTTTTGGGAAAATGAAGATATTTCAATTAGAAAATGCATAGAAAAAATCCTAATCATTTTGAATAGGAATCTTGAAATGAAAAATATTCAACACATGTAGATTATTAGTCAGCAAATTACTTTTCTCTCTTTCTTCACATTCCCCCTTTTTTTCTAGTCAATCAGAAAATAAGAGTCTTTAAAATAACGCTACACTCAATAATTTAAAAATAAAGTGTATTTATTCCTCCCCGGCAAGAAATTTAAAATAAAGAGTGAGTATTTCTCCCAGCAAGAAATTTAAAATAAATTGCAATCATTTTCGGTTTTAGTTTTTTCACAAATAATTTCCAAGCTTTCAGCTGAACAAAAAAAAAAAAAAAATCGGAAAGAGGTTGAAGTCCAAGCCGGCCGAACTAGAAAGGCACGTAATTTTCAATCTCTTTACCAGTGATGAAATTAAAGAATAGAGTGCCTCTCAGTGGCGGGTTTAGGGTAGGAAGTCGAGGCTCGTATATCCGCCAAGCATGAATTCAAAGAAGGCTCATGACCCCCCTTAAAGAGTTCAAAGATATCTTAAAATTTCGCTTTTACAACGTGTAATTTAATTGCAGTTTCAAGACTTCAATATCCAAACATTTTCGGAAGAGGGTTCTTTTCCAGCTTTGTCTTCAATACCTTGGTCAAGCATTGCCTCAAATGGTATTTTAGAGATTTAAAATTCAAACAGTTAACGGTAGTTGATATCCCCCTTACTTTTCTATAGTCTTTAGCTCTAGAATGTGTTTTTAGAAAAGAAAGAGCTCCCGAATTACAGTCTCTATGTGCAAAAATTTCCGGAAGAGTCCCTAAAGCCTTTTATTATCCTAAATGTTGTCAGACAAAACCTAAAAGCAGTTCTTCCTATCAAGAATCATGGCGTAAGCAGCGCTATTGAATTATTTTTAAGGGGCGTTTTTAAAAGTTTTTATTTTCTTTTTCTTTTACGTGTGGCTCTAGAGCCACACGCGGGCTCGTTTTTTGAGAGATCTTCGTGGAATTCTTGGATGATAAGTTTTTGCTCTTGGGGGTAATGAGCACCTCTGCTAAAAGTAAAATTTTGAACCTTCAGTTTCAAAAAATAGAGCTTAAAATGGCATTCTTGAAGCTTCAATGCCGCAAAATTTCGGGGCACAGCTCCCAAATCCTGCCTTTTCTCTTAACGGTATCAAAGATAACCTAAGTAAAAACGTTTTTAAAACATTAATTTCGAAACATTTCGGGAGAGAGTCTTTGCTAACGTTACTACCAAAGATGGTCTAAACTTCCCAAAGATAACTTAAATGAGACTTCTGTTCAAAAAAAAACTCATCTTCTTTTCTTTTACTCTGTCATGAAGTTGTGCTTCATGATAGAGTAAAAGAACAGAAGATGATTTTTCAACTCATATCCTGAGTTGTGCTTCAGTGTCAAAATATTTCAGGAGATATGCCCCGAGTCTTCTCATCTCCTTTATCGTTACTAAAGATAGCCTGAAATTGCGTGTTTAGAATTTAAGTTTCAGTAAGTTTCCCAGAGGAGTCTTGATCCTCCGACGTCATCAAAGGTAGCATAAATAATTTCAATTTTGAAAAAAGTTTTGGAGGGAATCTAAAACTTCGTAATTTTGTATCTTTTCCAAAAATTACAATATTTTAATTCAATTTGAAAATTTCTACCTGTCTTAGGGCCATGCTCCACATCGACGTAAAGCAGAAAAATTAGGCAGAAGCGTAAAACTTATTCAATGGGGTTCCTATGGAAAGTACCCGGATTTTCGGTTTCTGCCTTCAGTTTCGGTCGCGTTTTACGCTGATGTGGAGCATGGCCCTTACAGTAATAGCGAAAAAAAAAAGAAAGTTGGGGGGGGGGGGGATAAGCTTGATTATATGGGCCCCCTCCGAAATAAAAAACCTATATACGCCACTGCCCGCACCCCCTCCCCCTATATGATGAGCCCAGGGCCGCCAAATTCTCAACACCCCTCCAGATATTTCAGCTAGCGACGGCCCTGTGTGGTTCATGGTACAGTATTTTGGCTTGATTATTGTCTCATATTCTGTGCCTCGAGTAGGAGGTTAAGATGCCGATAAATGTCTTGTCATGGTTAGTTGCTAATCTTCACTACCATGTCGTGTACTTATCCTAGGAAAGCGAGAGCTCATTAAAGTCGACGATTCCCCAAACCTCACTTCTAGATGCGTTCAGACATGGTTGGAATGCTAGAGAGTGGAGACTATATTAAAACACAAATCCTTCCTCGCGAGGTTTGACAACTATTCACAGAGTGATCTTATACGCAGTGAAGGTACCTACCTCTCTTTACAGTCCACTGCATCAGAAATAGTAGGATGGATTTTACTACCGTTGAATTCGAATCGAACTATTTTAAGATCTCCCTGATGCGCAATTTAAAGGTCTCTTGCACAAACGTGGGCTGGACACTGGTGCTCTCAAATGTCAATCATTTACTTAACTCACCAAATACATTAGCGCGTCAAGTTTCCTTGCTTGCAACTCAATTCGTTCCTGGTACAAATATGATGGTTGAAATAAAATAACAATCTTCTAAATAGTAATCTTTTAACAGTGACTCAAAAATACTTTCTGAAAGAATCTAGAGATATATCAACCCCGTTTAAGGATGTTCTTGGATTACATTCTCATCGGATCTTGCATTATTATTCACAACCGTTTTTGCTGTCTATGTTTTTAGTTTTGTTAGCTAAATATTTATGTTTTAAATAACAACGCAAAGCAACAGTTAATAACTATTCAATCTATTTTGTATCTGAAGACTTGTAAATTGATCGGTTTTAGTCATTTTAAATGTATGGAATATTTTCATTTACACTATTGCATATTGATTGCTGTATTTTTATAGTCAATCGCCAAATATATTTACATGTATACAATGCAGAAAGAGATCGAGGCAGACAAATTTGTTACGCAGTTTCATCTCGCGAATGCTCTTAAATGTTAAACGAAAAAAAAACATATCTTATTTGACCAAATTGCCTTGTCACAAAACAAATTTTTTATCGTACAACTTTACATACACACACAACTTGGGTGATTGTCATCTACATAAGGTGGATATGAAAAGTAGAGTGAAGAAGGTCCTAGAAATAAAACGGGGTCTGGGCTCACTTAAAGAAGACGTAAGACGCAGACGATAAAAATTCCCAATCCCTTTGTTCATTTTTATTCATAGGGAAATTTGTTCTTCACGGTCCGAGAGAAATTCCCTTCTAGCAATATGTCGGCTGCTGGAAATGAATGGGCTTCTCATTTTGCCTGGAGGAATGGTGGATTCTATCTACCCTTTTAAGAAGATTGCGGTCTTTTCGAATACCGCTTAGATTGCAACTTTCTGGGAAAAAAAATAAATTAAGACAGATAAAAAAAAAAGAAATCATGTTTTCTTTGAAAGCAATTTATGTTTTAATAAAGAGTTTTTGTTGGCTCAATATAATAGGGATAGAATCTTTCAACCTCTTTCTCTATAAAAATTCAATTACTAAATTTTGTTCCAAGATACTAACGAATATTTTCGATTTCATATTTGGACTTTATACATATATTAATAAATAAAAACTACAAGACAATAATTTTCCCGGAGATGGAAAATTTTTAAATCTTATGGTAGAATGTAAATGATGTTAACTTCAAACGACTTTTCTCCAACAGCTTCCTTTCTTTTAGCTTGAAATATTTAAAGTACCATATTATGCGAGCGAATCCTGATCGTCTTGGTGACGACACTTACGAAGCATGGGGATGACAAAGATTGGCTAGCTTTAGCTCCAGGAATAAAAACAGAGCATAAACCCATGACATTGCCTAACTTTTCTACAATTGGGGATCCGTTGCCTTCGTGGAATTCAATTGCCTCTCAGACAAGTTTACAGATATTATGCGCAGGATCTATTTTTCGAGAGGAAACCTGCAATTAAACTGAAGAAGGCATGTTGGTAAAAAATCAGAATCCATCGACATTTGTGTCGGAACGGTGCTATTATTGGACGATTACTGATGGAGTTGAACCATGACGCTGCAGGGCATCGTGATAGTAGCGGTCAAATAAGAGAAGTACTATCACGATGTGATGGTTTAATAGGCACCGGTTTTTAAAGCACTCTTTTCTAAAACATTACAATATATTCGTAACAAACGGGCAATTTTACGCACCTCTTCTGCATGTGAAAAACTAAAATGTTATTGCAGTTTTTACTATAAATTGCCAGAATTTGTTCATTGGTACTTTCCATAAAAAGAAATTGCTTTTACCCTATTAAAAATTATTGTTAGGCTAGTTCGTATTGAACGATTCTGTTTACTTTACCTTCCGAGAGGGACGCCTTTAGAGCACCTTCTCCCCCCCCCCCTTAAAATCAAATCTAGTGTTTGTCTCTGTGACTTGATTGAAGTAATAGTAATACTTTGGTTAAACCTTTTCTTAAGTATTCCTAGGTTTTTACTGAAATTTGCCTGGATTGATTCTCCAAGAGCAGTAAAAATGGACTAATTTTCTTTGAATTAGAATTTTTGCCGAAGTACTCGAGACAATCATGGAATTAATCTCATTTGTACCTCCAATCTTAGAACAGCTATAAACTACACCTATTGGACCTCCATGTTGAAATTGAAGATATTCTCAAGCTGGGAGACCTAAACTTAGGAGAAACGGACTGGAAGTGGTTACACGAGCGTCATTAACGATTTTTGAAAATGTATGACTTATTGTTTATTAATTTTATTATAAAAGCATAAAGTCCAACATTAAATGTCTCTCAAATTGTAGTACCGCAGAATTATTCCACAAGACAGATATTTTCTATGCTGCCATTTGGCTTAAAACATGGTAAATTTGAGTTCGTTTACTATGAATTCGCGAAATCTGTCCTACGACGTCAAAATCTAACTGCAAAAATAGAAAAAAGTCTAATTTTGTTCCTACATTTTATTTTAATAAGAAAATTGTTATAAGAAACGACCCAGGCAAAAGTAAATAAACCACAAAAGTAATAAGCCACACTCAGGCAATATAAACAAGATGGAGTTACGTTGTGTATTTGTTCATTTTAGAGCACCAAAAATGGATGTAACTCCTATAAAGTTAGCAAAAATATTCGTACTCAACATGCAAAGTCGTAAGATTTTTTTTTTTTTGTTACATTAGAATCGAGTTTTTCTCGATTTATTTTCTGTCCAACAGAAAAGTCTCAGTTGCATATTCAAAGCATAAATATTTATATAGAATGACTATAGATGTTCCTGACGTTACTAGCTAGTTAGAGTTCTAATACACTATTTCAGAGGAAGAGCTCTGATCTTATTTCATTTTTTTTTCTTTTTCTTTAAAAATTCATCTGTTTTGGGTGGAGGAAAATTGTTAGTTCCAATGCATATCTTGAGACATCAAGAAAAACTCGTCTTTCCAATACCAACCACAAAAGCTTCTATCAGTGCATGACTGTAAAGTACTAATATGATTTCAAACTTTCTATGAGTTATATCCGTTTTTAGTACGTACGAATAAACGGATGTATTGCGCAGCTGCTGCTTCTCAGGAAAAAAAACTGAGAAATTGTTGTATGTTCCTAATTCCTTAGCTAAAACACGTCTAAGCAGTTGAAACTGATATGAGACGCCATTAAGACAGGTGGAACAGATTAGTGGCACTTAAGGATCCTCGCTGGCAATGGACTTAAAAGTCTAAAATACTTGTTGTCGGTGAAACTACAACTAGATAGTTAAAAAAAGTAAAGGTTTAAGTAATTAACGTAAATTTAAAAAAATGGACTTAAATGGTTAACAATGCTGTTTTTTTTTTCTTTTTCTTTTTTTTTTTTTTTCATTGAATATTTAACTTTAGAACAGAGATAGTGGGTTAAATTGAGCCATTTTCGACTAAAAGCTTTCTACCACAGTATTTTGCTACCAGCATATTTGATAAATGGATAAACTTGTATTGGTATTATTTCCATTACAAAAGTATCTTGAGGTAATTTGAAACAGAAAGACGAACTGTGTTAACCGCTACCATACCTCGGGCTTTCCAAAAAGTGAAAAGTTTTGAAAGACTTTTACGATTATGAAGAAATTTTCATTTTTATGACACAATTAAAATTTTTTGTCTATTTTAATGTGGTACTCTGCTGCTGCTCTGTATGCATAATTCAAAAATACTGCTCTTAGGTTTGAAATATAAAGATTAAAGAGGTCCGTTCTTACATATCAAGTTTTACAGACGATGAAGACTTGATGTATTTTAGCGTTCCGCTTGCAGCCTTGCTCGTAAGTCAATAGTGTTGCCCGAATGACAAAAAAATAAATAAATCCCACTTCATATGGAAAACCTTCCTGAAAAAAATTAACTGCCAAAAATTCCAGACGGTGTATTTATGAAGAAATTCTTTGTATGGTTAAGAAGTTTGTTCCGAATCACCCCGCTGTTCCAATACACACCGTTTTACGCTAATTAATCTGATGCACATTTTGTTTCCCAATTTGTTGCACAGTACCTCAAAAATGACCAAACCACCAAAAATATTTTTTTTACTATTTTCAAAAGTAAAAGTTATATAGAACGCTTGAAAAAACAGCATTGCTCTATCTCACTTATTTAAAAATTTATAAGTGACTTTAGGGCATGCGCGGCTATGTGTTCTAATGGAAAAGCAAAACTTTAAAGTGCTTTTTTGGTGTTTCAGTTTTTGATGTTTCCATGTTACTGGAAACGCTAAGGAACTTTTTCTATTAAAGATACAACTTTAAAGCAATATTATTTGCACTGAAGATAATATATTTAACAAAACTGTGCATTGAATAAGCATTTTATAAGTTACTAAAATTTTTAGAGCTTGTTAAACTTTTAAAAACAAAATTTTCTAATAATTTTTTACATAAAAGTTCACAAAATATTTTCAAACCAATATATGAGAAAATGAATGCACAGATTTTTAAAGGTAATTCTTGTTATCATTTAGCAAAAAGAAATTTTGAAATTAGTGCAGAAACAAAAAAGCCTTAAGGTTTTAAAAAATTGAAATTTTCTGAAATTTTTCAAATTTTCAGAAAAAGTGAGAAAATTTTTTAATGTTTGTAAATAAATTATTGATTGTTAAATAAGGGCAGAAACAAAGGTTTCAAAGAATTACGCTTTTCACGTAAATTATAGAAATTTGTTAGAAAGGTACTGTAACCCCTTAAGTCCAAATAGAACATGATGCAGAAGTATTAGAATTCTTCCAGTTCCTTCTTAAAAGTAGAATGTATCGATGAAAATATTTTAATGTCTTCATCTGGTTAAGCTAGAAATGGCGGCTACGGAAGGTATCACTAGTTAAAAGAAAATAAAATAAACCTATTGCTATACTTTTTAGCAATATTACAAATTCCGGATACGAAACTGCACCTAAAATTTGTTTATTGGTCTTATTGCCTTATCTGGTTATTGACCAAAGATTTAAAAGCAATTATTGATATCTAAAAGCTTCAATTTTAACTAATCGTTTTCTTTTCATAGAAACTCTTTACTTCAATTTCACTGGGTGTTTTAAATAAATAGTTACTCATACAACATAAAAACAAATATTTTTCTTCTTATTCAAGTATTTGAATTATGCAGCGAAGGTTGCACATGGGGGAAAATTACATCGACTGTAATGTTTTGTGCTTAACTTACAACAGAACGTAGCATATTTTACCCATGAGTAAGCAAATTTACATGGTATCAACTTTTCTTCGGTAACAAATTCTAGTATCGATATTCCATGCCCGGTGCGGGTCAATCGATAGCGCTACCAAAGAACTAAGTAGCTGCTGTAGGAGAGATGCGAACCTCCTCGCAGGATATCAATAACAAGGACAGAATAAAGAAGAACGTGTCCTCCTTTAGGACTTCGAGCTAGAGAAATGTTTCGCGGGATCTTGGGAGGGAGTTTAGAATTCGGATAGAAAAAAGTGTACATTGGTGTATGTACACTCATATGTATGTAAATATCCGTCTAGGTATTTGTCTCTGTGTTTCCAAAATAGATAAACATAATGATTTTTTTTTTTTTTGCATCTACCGATTGAAAAATTCGAAATTGTGATTTCTTGGTGCATTGTGTAGTCTTTAATATTCATGGTATATACGTTTTGAATTTGTTGACCGATTTTGTTAAATCTGCGTAACACATTTTTCTCATAATTTGGGTGATTATCTCCCCGGTATCTTATGTAATATTGAATTGGATGATTTTTTGGAAATGGAGCTTATATCAAAAAGAAGTTCATGGACGGTATTTACACTTTAAAGGAAAAAATCTTACAAAAATGGCCAAAAGGTTTTACAGTTCTCTTCATCTTAAAATTAAAATCTTATTCTATAATTTTCACTATTGCCAAAACACAATTTTTATTTTCTCTATCAGATTTGGAAAATTTATGATGCTTTGATCAGTCAGAAGTTTTGAATTTTTTAGTGGATTGGAAAGTACTAATTTAAGATTGCCATCCTTAGCCCGGCTTCTTCCTTGAACCACCTCGAGTATTTTGTAATTAAGAACATGACGTGCTATCTGTTGCTTCTTTAGTGTTCTATTGTACTCCTCTAGTCAGTTGACCCCCGGTATTGACAATGTTTCCCTCTTTATCGGGTAATAGGAAAGAGTAATTGCCCTGGATTTCAGTTGGAATACTCTTGCACAACGACTGCGATTACCCTTTCAATACAGCTCCAGTCTTTGAGGAGCTCTTCGACATTTTGAGAGTTGGTTCTTCGGTATTAAGTTTTTTTGTTACATTCAGATATGAACTGCAAACTCCATCGGAATTTGATTGCATCATTAAACATTAAAACACCAAATTAGATAATTTGACCACCTTATATTGCACAAAAGAATGATAATGCGTACGGGCGTGAAGTACTTAACTGAATGACAGAATTACAATTAAGTTCTCGTGATTTTTTTATTACGGAATACATGTTATACTTGTTGCGTTTATAGTAGCTCCTTTTTATTATTATTTATATATGCCCTCCCTATAGCAGTAAAAATATAAACAAAAAAAAAATAATAAATAAAAATCTATTCAGTTGAACGAACATTTCGTAGACGAAAAAATTTAAAAAAAGAAAGTTGAAATAAATATGTTTTTAGAAGGTTTTTAAATGATGTTCCGCCCTTCCATCTCGCTTAAAATAAACTTGATAGTAAAAGAACGATTGGTTACACTGGTCAAATAAATCATAAATTTACAAGATAACAAATGATACAATTTGTGTGAATAAACGCTTTTTGTAAATTTGAGGATTATTTTACTAAACTAGTGTTATACTAAGAGGTCAAGCTCTTTTACATGTGCAGAAAAAGTATATAGAATACAAAACACATCATATAAATCGGCAAAAAAAAAAAAAAAAAAAAAAAAAAACACTTTTTAACACATAAATAAGGGAAAGGAAATGAACTATGCGCATTTTTGGCCTCAATGCCACAAAGTCGAAAAAAAGAAACAACGTGCTTGGGGGGGGGGGGGGGGGGCAAGTACCTTTCTGTCTTCGCAGGTCTCGAGAACCTGGAGGTCATAATTATTTTGAAATATGGTTATTTGCATTACTTACTGTTTTCTTCTGTTAACTGGCGGTGGAGGTGCCTAGAACCCAACAAATATTTTTAGAGGGGGCAATATTTTTGAACTTCCCCTGTAGAGCTCTTCAAATTAAATAATACCAGAAAACGAAAAGAAAAGTATGTCACCGACCATTAATCATTTTATTTCTGCTGCCAGAGCTCCCAGAGCATTACTTATCGTTCAACCCACGCACTTCATAAATAATCACGTCCACAGGGCGCTATGCACCTTCATCACCCAATTTCTCCCTTTAGTCTCTTTGGCTAAAAATTATTTTTCGCCTTCCTAGAACAGTTTGAATAGAGAGTAAAATGATGAAAAAAAATAAATAAGAAAATAGTCTGAAATCCGGTTGTCTTGATTTTAGGAAAGGCTTCTACAGATCGACCAATGTCTCCGTAACACTAAATTCTAATCGCTTTCTGAGTTTTAACACAGAGCAAAAATTAGTCCGAAGTTCTGATACTCTGCTATCTATTGGAGTTCTTCTAAGCGAAGAAAATAACAGAGAAATTAATGGTTGGTTGATTTCTTAATTGAAATTCAGAAATTAAACAATGAAAAATTTCATTTGAATTGGTTGGATCCGTCACCAGTAGCTAAAGACGGCTAAAGACCGTCATTTTATAGTGAGTCTCAGTGTTTTCAACTCCTTCGAAGATGTAGGGGAGAGTGGTAATGAATGGGCCATGGTGATGAATGGGTTACTAACGAAAGATGAAAAAGTATTTGCATGAATTTTGTTTTGATGCCATCAATAGATGTAGCTATTTGTTCTACTAAACCCATCCAATTTTCATTCATTTGCGCTGAGCCATTTTCAAACTAGAGTGGCATGGTCAAGAATCTGACTGAAAAGTAAGTTTTTCCCTTTCTAGTAAAACATTTCCTAGCTAAAATGTACCAAGTATTTCACTGCATACATATGTATAAGTTAGTCTTTCCATATCTATAAACTAATTTTAAGATGTATTTTGATGTTATTTAAATTCAATGTACTCAAAAAACCTAAATGTATTCCAAAAGTATAGGTGGGGCTGAATGAGCCACTATGTCATGGTAATGAATGGGCCACCTAAATATTGTTTTTCTTCCTTTTCTTTGAATTTTCGCATTAATATGAAACACAACTGACTGTCATAGATAAATTAAGATTACTGTCGTCAAAATAAGTTTGTAGTAACTTCTAAATATAATTTGCAGATCTATAATGTATTCCTATAGTAAAATAGACCTCTGGTTGCAGTGCGTGGCTTGAAAAAGCCAGCCTCTCTCCTTCATATTATATTCCTCACAGTACAATTTCATTTTCTTTCTTGATAACTTAAGTTAGATATTTCTTATTCCCGATGTCTAGTAAATTCAAAAAAAAAAATTTTTGAATTTTGACAAGTTTGAAAATGAAGATGAAGTTTTTGAAAGTGATTTTTAATATTATTTTTGAAATATATAAATTTTGTTAAATCATATTGTGTGTTATCTGTTATTTTTTTAATATATAGGGTGTCCACTCCTATCGTGGACCAATAGCTAATTTCTTAACCGTTAGAGATAAGCATATACTTTATTTAGGAAAAAATCTCTAAATTACGAAAGGAATTTTGGGTCTGTTCAATGTTTTTCAAAAAATCAAATTTTGAAAGAGTTACGAAATTTAGATTTTTATACAGCCCCCCAGTCCTATCAATCATATTTAGTAAAACATTCTTGACACTGTAACGTTTAAAACTTAAAAAAAATCACTGTTCTACGACAAAAATTGAACGAGTTATGACGTTTTGAAAAATCAAGATTTTGAAGGATTTCGCATACGGTCCCTCCCGATGACGTCATGAAATAATGCAAAATCTTGATTTTTCAAAACGTCATAACTCGGTCAATTTTTGTCGTAGAACAGTGATTTTTTTTTAAGTTTTAAACGTTACAGTGTCAAGAATGTTTTACTAAATATGATTGATAGGACTGGGGGGCTGTATAAAAATCTAAATTTCGTAACTTTTTCAAAATTTGATTTTTTGAAAAACATTGAATAGACCCAAAATTCCTTTCGTAATTTAGAGATTTTTTCCTAAATGAACTATATGCTTATCTCTAACGTTTAAGAAATTAGCTATTGGTCCACGATAGGAGTGGACACCCTGTATATTTGATGTTATTTATTTCTTACAATCTCAGTATTTAGTCATTTTTCTGCTACATTTGGTATGCATCAGTTTTATTTTAATTGCATCAGTTTTGATGTTTATATAATTTTAAAAAAGTATGATTTAGTATCATCATGTCAAGTGCCACATTTATTTTGTCATATTCAGCAAATAAAAGATTAAATCCACATGTTTTCATTGAATTCATTTAGTGGCCCATTCATTACCTTCGATGGCCCATTCAACCCCATAGGTGGGGTTGAATGGGCCAAATTTCAAAATTTTTATTTTCTATCATAACTCATTATAGACAGGTGCTAATCCAACTTTTATGACTTTTTTAGATAGCCAGATAAGTAAAGTAACTAAAACACCAATTCAGAGTTAAAACAAAGTGTTAGAAAAAATTACAAAATTCAAAACCAAAAAACGGTTTTGGTTTACCACTCTCCCCTAAATGTCTGTAAGATTACCTGTCATGACACCTCTCAAAGCTAGAACTCCGCGACCTTTAAACCGGTAGTGTTCAATCACATTGGATTTAAAGTTTACAAATACCTTTGTGCTATTGATGTAGAGAGAATTACAGCGTTAAGAAGGCACAAATAAGCAGGGATACTGCAGACACGTGCTTCGGCGTAACAAGGAACGCCGTTTTCAATGCAAAAATTTTGAGCTTGTGGATGTCTGTGCATCCATAAACTCAAAATTTTTGCATTGAAAAAGGCCTATTGGGTATTCCCTGCTTTCTCCAGTTGTATATTATTCGTCACTAAAACTAAATTACCCTCATCCGGGAAGAGTACCACACCCGTGGATTATCTGCCTATTTTCGGAGTTTCCTATACTACATAAAACACATTTTTCCGGAGATCTGACGTAGACGTTATAAATCGTATAGGTCGTCGAACAAATAGACCACAATTGTGCTACCTCGTGGTTGCGGTAAAGCGTGATGTCATTCGTTCAATAATAATCTTTTGCTCATGTTTTACTACTTCTCCCGCTGTCTACTGTCCGTCCGTGAAACCCGCGTCTAGCACTCGCGAACCTTTCCACTTAAAAAAGGGGTAATGGGTTGTGAGTGGGACTTTTCCGTAGTTTTCAATTTAAAATTTGCATTTGCTGTTCTTTTGACATATTCAACTAAACTATGTATTTGAAATTAAGATCGTTCTACGTTGTACAGCTCAAAATGATTCTTATTATTCTAAACCTTATTGTTATCTTACCTATCACGCCTATTTTGGTAAGATCAAAGACGACCTGACGCATGTGTAAATACGCGGAAGGTTTTACCTGAGAAGATCAGACAGTACTCCCAGTTCTTTTTTGCATACACGGCAATATATTGGCCGTCAGCTGCCGTGGTTGTTTGTGGATGATCACTGAGATCTATACGGCAGCTCTGTTCTTAGAAATATTATCCAAATTCATTAAACGATGCTATGAGCAATGCCCAAGCCACACGTGTCACACTTCGACTATCCTGAATCTTCCCACTGATTCAACCATAGGTAAGATCATCCAAACGTTTTCTAAGAGTTACACACACCATTTTCTTCTGCTGATTTTTCAACTTTATCCTTAATTTTTTTACATCGGTGTATATTAACTTCCTTAATTATACTCGGTTACTTTAAAGTAGGCGTATCAAGTGTAGAAATTTTACGTCGTCTCTATAGAAACCGTGCGAAAGAAAACAGCTTCAATCTCTTTTTTTTTATACACTACTGTTGAGGCATTTCATTTCTTTTATGCTTATTGAATGGCTTACGCTTACATTTATAGCCTCGTGTCTCAGTTATTTCTCAACGTTTTCTAACAAATCTGGTCATGCATTAATATAATAAAAATTTCGAAGGAAATGTTTTGCTTTATTAATTTTGATTTTTCAATAGAATAATAGTTTACGCACAAAGCAATTTAAGCCTTTTGCATTTATCCATTGTTGCAGAAGGTAAGTGGAGAAAACGTCCATAGAGCCCTAACTATGACAATCTTTGGGGGAAAAGAGTGGGAAATTAATATTTCTTTCAGACGCCAGCTCACATTACACAGGGCGTAGTCTTCTCTACTAATAATAAAGCTGAAGGTGGTTCTGTCTGTCCTTCTTTCTTTCTTTCTTTCTGTTACGCGCGTAGCGCCAAAACCGTTCGGTCGATTTTCATGCCACTTGGCACAAAATTAGTTTGTAGCATGTAGTTTTGCACCTCGAAGCGATTTTTCGAAAATTCCATTTCGTTCTTTTTCTATTTTCTATTCGAATTCTTAGCGGAAATTCGATAAAATAGGGAAGAAATATTTCATACACATTTTCAAGTCTTATGTCATTCGAAAGCTTGAAATTTTCTGCACAAAATGACATTTTTTCGAAGTTTCTACGATCATCAGGAGAGCTGTAACAATTGTTTTAAGAATCCCGGAATTCAAGGCTTACCTTCAGTAAAGCAAGCCAAACAATTCTAAATGTAATAGCTCGAGGATAAAATTTGTTTGAAAAGAGAGATGAAATGAATTATTTTATCAATGGAAATCAACTTTTCATGTTGTTACCATGGTTACGTGTTCATACTTATTTTTGTTTCGTTCTTTTTCCAGCGTTGCCAGACGTAGTATTTTTGATACTACGGTTGTATTTTTTCGGCCCAAATAAGGAGCGTAGTATTTTTCTGGCAACCCTGTTTCCAATATACTTTAATGACTTAATTAAAAGATTTGGCGGTTTTTTTTTTTCATTTGCATAGATTTCGCATTTTAGCAATATTGATTTTGGCAACGTTTGGAAACAGTAGTATTTTTTAGAGGAAGCGTAGTATTTTTCTGTTTCAATTCTCTGACATCCCTGTCTTTTTCCCGGTGAAAATGTGCTTTGGGACCCTACTTGGCGCGTTTTCAAAAAGTCACCAAATGGCGCGTTTTTGCGTGTCTCGCTGTATTGAAAGCTCCGAGAGAAACTACGCAAAACAGTCAGGGTTACCACGCTTGGCACGCCTATCGCCCATTTAGCGAGAAAAGGGTACCTAAAGCACAGATTAACCAAATATCGTATCAATTGCGATATTGCATCGTTCTTTTTAAAGTGTTTCATTTCGGAAAATGTATTGTTTTGTTTTTTAAGCTAGGAAAGAAAACTTTCTTCTTCTTTTAAACTTTGGTAAGATTTCTGTTGGTTTCTGTGAGCAACAAAATTGTTCTTATTTTCTCTTTTGACTTATTTTTGTGCTTCTCCCCTTGGGGTTGCATTCGAATGTTCTAAGGGGGTGTTTTACCCCTTTTATGGAGTAAATCAGTGTTCATTTCAATGCAGACAAAAGTGATATGAATTGGCACGACCACTTGGCGATACATCGCCAAGCTTTTGGTCGCCAAGTATTTACCGCCAATTTGGCGACATATCGCCAAGTTGGCAAAAAAAAAATTGTTTTCTTTTTCTTATTTGGATTCTATTTGGCGCTATTGGCGATATTTTGCGAAAAATCCACTGAATGACGTTAAAATCGGCGATATTTAGGGGATTAATCATTGTAAAACTTTTTTTTTGCATTGTTTCGTGGCAAACTAGGGATATAAATGTTTGAACTGTTATCTTGCTCACTCCAAGCACTATTTTAGCACTTAAGGCATCTACTAAGAAATTTACACGTAAAAATAAGTAGCGTAGGGTCCATACCAGATTTTTATATCATACTTTGAAGGAATTATTGCTGAATTACAACTAAAATAGAGCATTTTTTCTGCTATATCAATTATTTTACAAATGAACTTTTAATTTTATACCACGGGCAAAGCCGTGCGGGTACCGCTAGTACATAATAAAGTAACAGTCGAACAATATTCTACAAAATCTTAGCTCTAATTTTTTATGAGGAAATGAGTCGTTGACTCCGACTCTTTGAGGAAGTCTCAACGAAAAAAAGTTTCATCGCGGTGTTGCACGTAATTCATCCCTGGATCTGAAACTTGAAAAATAAATAAATAAATAAATAATTTTATTTATCAATGGGGGAGTTTCCTTCAGTCAAAAGTACTACTTTTTATTACTGAAATTGATAGAATGATATAAAAAAAAAATAACATGGGATGGGAAAATACTTTAATTTTCCCAACAGTTTATTTTTTATTATTTTTTTTAAATACCCTACCTTGAAAACGGGGCTTGGTTTTTGTGACGTCAGTGGTGCACCTACCTTTGCTTGACTTGAGTTGTCCAATCGCAGGAATCGGTGACGTCGACCTTCGTCATCTCTCTACAACCAATTAGATTTCGCGCTTACGTGCACCACTGACGTCATGCGCAGATTTTTTTTTTCGGAATAGCATCTGCGCACCAGTTAAAATAATTCATGAAAAATACATAATTGTGTCAAAAAATAAAAAAAATGGTCAATTCCTATGTTTTGAAGCATGCTCTTACAGAAAAAAAATACTTTTGAAATTTCGGAAATTCCCCCATTAGAAAATGCAGGTAAAAGCGACGAGTTTTCTTAAACTTTCGTTCAGAACAGCAGAATGCGCAACGTTGTTGTCGGGTAGGATTCGGATTCTAAACAGAGTATGGTTATTATTGATCAGAATGCTTTTTTCTTCCGAATCATATCCTGGTCGTATAGAATCGAGTTTAAGCTTCACGTGAAACAGCAATCGTTAAAGACATTTCATAATCGACCTGTTTTGTCAGATACATAAATGCAACGCTGCGGTTGATCATTGGATTATCATGCTATCACAAATTACCAAATCATAGCTGATTGCAAATCATTTTTATCATTACAGGTATATCTTAAAACTTGAAATGGTCATCAGAAAAGAATAATATAGAAACATTTGAAAGTATATTATATTAGCATTGTCTGAGTATGTCACAACATAGTTTTAAAGTAAAAAACCTAGGAGTTAAACTTAACAAGGAAGGGAAATAAGAACGAAATAATAAGCTTATTTTCAAATACCGATAGTAACATTCAGTACTATAGAAAAATTCATTTAAAACATGAAAACTAACGAAGGACCTTATGTTTATTCATGACATGGGCTAGTCAAGGTCACTGGACCTTTCCAAAAATGTTACTTATTCGACAATGTTCCTTTGGTTTATATGACGAATCGGTCAATTTGAAGACAGTATCGTAAATATTTATTTATATTTTCTTCTTTTTTTATGATGCATAATATCTCTTCTTATTAGATGTTGATAACTTTGTGCATGTTTACTCTTTACCATTTTGTGAAGCTCCAAGTTTCATTCCGTTAACTCTGTTCCTCAGAGCCAGACTAACGAAAGTCTGAAAATGGCCATTTTCACTTTACTACTGAATTTTATGTAAAATCTCATTCCGCATCGACCCATGAAACGTTATTTTTCGAAGAAATTCCTTCACAATTATTTAACAGCGTTAAAAGAGCTCCAGTCTCATCGTTTGTATGCATTAGCCAAACGTTTTTACGCTCTCCTGCAAAGTAACGAAAATGAACTTACGTTATTCTGGCTCTAGGGACTGAAGGTTTCTCCCAGTAAAAATTTAAATTCGTGGCGCCCCTTGTTCATGACCCACATCCACCTAAATAGAAATTTGACACCACGTGCAAAAGTTATATTTTGGGACCTGTTTTTAAAATCATTAGTCAGAAAAGTACGCTTCGTTGTTTTTTTTTCCTTAGCTCGCTGTCTTGTCTTACCTTTCTACCAATTCGAGTTTTCAAATCAAATTCTAATCTGAAAATTCGGTTTTCTTACAGAAAACTCGATGATATCGATATGGTAACCGGTATCGATTGACTGTCTTTCATCACCAGAGGCAGCAAACAAAAGCGACTTCTCAGCTGACATTTAAGCGAGAATACTTCGCTCGGGTCCGGCCAGATGGCGCTTAAGAAA
>JAXGGA010017384.1:0-24481 GCA_038373865.1 Uloborus plumipes | reverse complement strand
ACTTGTCCCTTCAACGGTGTATGTGAGTTAACTCAATTGAACATACATTAGTTTGAATTTGTGTAAGTAGGCGAAATTTAAATGTCACATATCACCTTTATCCACTTGCCCCTTTAACGGTGTATGTGAGTTAACACAATTGAACATACATTAGTTTGAATTTGTGTAAGTAGGCGAAATTTAAACGTCACATATCACCTTTATCCACTTGCCCCTTCAACGGTGTATGTGAGTTAACACAATTGAACATACATTAGTTTGAATTTGTGTAAGTAGGCGAAATTCAAATGTCACATATCACCTTTATCCACTTGCCCCTTCAACGGTGTATGTGAGTTTTCACAATTGAACATACATTAGTTTGAATTTGTGTAAGTAGGCGAAATTCAAATGTCACATATCACCTTTATCCACTTGCCCCTTCAATTTTTAAATACAGTGGGTGTAATAGAAGTGTTCCAATTTATAACTAAATCAAAATTTAATTTACTAGTGCAATAAATAGTACAATACATTAGTTATTAAATGCATAACTTAATATGTACAAATATCTTAACATTTAAATTTTGTAAAAGCATACCATAAACTGGATTGAGTCGGAACACTTTTCAATTTTGAACAAAAACATAAATAAATAAATAAATACATGAATAAATTAATAAATAAAAATAAAAGTAAAAACACACACACACACACACACACACACACACACACACACACACACATATATATATATATATATATATATATATATATATATATATATATATATATATATATATATATATATATATATATATATATATATATATATATATATATATTTAATGCTGATTTTTTGACTTAAGACTTCAAGTTTGATTTATTCTTTCAATTTTAAGAAAAAACAAAATACTTTTTACAGTTTGTATTACGAAAAAAAACATCAGTGGTGTTTCGATTCACTTCGCAGAAAAGAGTGAATCAAAAAACATGTTTAAATATTTATTTGTAACGATTCAACCTTAATAGTAATTAAAAGCAGGATTTAATGATGTTCAGGGGGTGAAACGAAACAGGTAGTTACTTCAAAACAAAATCTTGATATTTTTAGATAAATAAAAGTTTTTCCCTAATTAAAAACACTTTTCTTACGTGCAGCACATGAAATGGTCTGTATTTACTTCCCCCCCCCCCAAAAAAAAGAAAAAAAAAATCTTTACACCGAAAATTTTGCAGATGCTGAAAGCAAGTGACTTTTTGGCTTCACGCATGTAGTCCTGGTAATTATCCAACTGTGTTTTCAGGATGAAAAAACTTGATTTTTTAAACCCCAACAATATTATTATTTTTCGAAAAAAAAGCGGCAATGCAAAATGCGCAAAAAATAGTTCAGTGAATTTTTCGTAGGATTGGGAAGTTTCGTTCGTTTCACCTCGCAGTTCTGATACACCCCGTTTTACGATACTTTCAAATTTACTTTTTTTATTAGCTATTAGATATTTAGGGAAACGAAAACGTTTTAAAAAATTGATAGAAAGGCAGTTTTATTCTTTTCTTGTTGGCCAATGCTAATATTTTAAAAATTTGCATCGAACAAAATGCATTTAATGGTTCGGGGAGTTAAGTTAAATAGCAGGGAAAAGTGAAAGTTTTGCGGTGCAACGTATTTTGAATGTTTTAACTATGCTATGAAACATATACTTATTTCCAGTATAAAAAAAAATAGCTCTAAAGGTAGAGGAAAAAGCAATACACAAGTCCGTTTTAAAACTTGCACAAATAGTAATTTTTTGTTGTTTATTAAAAATACTTTGTTACAAATGAAAAAGCTTTTGCAATTAACAGATATTTTAAGCATCAATTGAGGTATATTGGTACGCAGTATATTACTTATTTAGTTAACGTCGGGTACACTTTGATTAAAAATTTAATAAAATTTTTTCAAATTAACGCGGGGCACAATGAAAGCGTTCATTTCGTTTGCTTATTCACTTATTTTCGTTAGCCTTATGCATAAATTCATAAATTCCTTCTCCTTCCTTCACGTGTAACTTTTCTTTTTATTTCTTCATTTACTTATTTTAATTTGAAAAAAGTAGGTTTTCTTAACTATTTTCTTCTTTTTTTTTGCTTTTATATTTTTTGGAAGATATATTTTTTGTGCTTATGCAGTGAACTCTCACTTATGCGCCGGCCTAAGGGACCAACAGAAGAAGGCGCACTAATGAGAGCGACGCATAAGTGAATAAGCCTATTTAAAAGTCTAAAATGCAAGAATAATAATGTTTCTATAGATAATGGTCATAATACTACGGTTTGGCAACTACTCTGTAACCTAACTACAATGATAAGGAGAAAACAAAAATGGTAGCATACCTAAGCACAAACTGGTCCTTTTAAAGCAATCCATAATAGATAACTCTCCATCTCCGAACTCTAGTTCATGTGGAAGAAAATGCCTTCCTAATAAAAGCGAAATATTAAAGAGGAAAGTGAAGAAACATGCTCATTTTTTAAGAAAATAAATTTAATTGTTTACGTTTTTCGAAAAATTCGGCGCATAAGTGAAATATTTATCTTTAGAGCGACGCATAAACGAATGATACTATATCATTATTTTCCTATGGAATGTGCTGAGACCATTCAAAATCGTCGTATAAGTGAAAAAGGCACATAAATGAGGCCGTGTATAAGTGAGAGTTCATTGTATGTAAAACAACCAATGCGAAAACAGGAAAATTTTATGCAAAGAGGAATACACATTAATATTTTCTCATAACATTTTTGGAAGAGTAGGAATAGCGTTATAATTGAGTTTAAAGAACTGAGTTACTACCGTATTCGTTTCCCAGTGCTCTTTCCTTTTCTAGCCCAAACTGCAAGTGAAAAGATGAAAGTTACACTGTTAAAGCATTTTGAACACGCATATCACCTACACTTAAAGGAGCAAAATTTTTCCTGGACTTATGTCGTAAATGAAAAGGGAAAGAAGGAAAATTTTTTAAACTTACTTTACTAGGAGCCATGCATTACTTTACCTTATGCTTAATTGTGCATATCTCATTTTTCAGTGAAGTTTGAACTTTAAAATAAATGCTACATATGAGATAAGTACAGCTCAGAAAAAGCACGAGCAGTTCTTTTTTTTACGGGGACTTGTAACGTCTGCTCTGTAAAATGAAAACTTAAAAGTTCTTAAAGTTTGTTCTACTGCTTGCTAAATGCTTTAATTCTCCTCGTGCTTAAATATTAATGAGGTAAGTACACCAAATAAAGCCACAATAAGGTTCATGGCCTAGTATTTCTATCATTTGAGTCAATTAGCTCCAAAGTTTTACACAACTGTGACACGACTAGTACAAAAGGCAAAAAAAAGGGGGTTCTGCGTGTAAACTTACGTGTCCATTTTGTTTTCAAAGGTTCTAGACATTAAAGGCGATTAAGTCTTACTAGAAATAGCAGGTCCACAACAAGCTTATATTTCATAGAAAGATCTGGAGAAGCACACCTCATTTCCATGTTTGATTTCCTTGATTTGAACTGGGTTTTGTTCAATTTTTATCTGTTCAGAAAATGTTTTTAAAAAACTTATTTGAAAAAACTTTTGAGTGAATAGTCTCATTCAAACGAAGTTTTTTCAATTGTATCGGCGAGCACACCTTATTCCCGTACCTTGTATTGTTTGAACCGTATTGCTGTTTCTTTTTTATTTGTGAGATTTTTTGCTCCATTTTAAACAGTTGTTATACTATAAAGTAGGCTCGCTTAGTTCTGGACGGAACTTGCTGTTTTGTAGGTTACTTCTGTCTAATGTCATCATGACTTTATTTGGCAAAAGTCTAGTTTTCTAGGGTAATCAAATCACGGGAAAAAATGATGGCATACAGAGACATTTTTCTTTTTGACTACGCCAAATGAATTTACTGTGCTTTCTAGAACAATTAACAATTCTTTTTGCACAAGTAAACTGCAGTGGACCACAAAGAAACAAAATGCATTGTTTAATCAGATCAAGTAATTTTGAAAATACTATTTTGTAATAGCTGTTTTCTGTTGATAACAAACTGCTTGTTGAAAACTCTATGTCATAAGTTAGGCTTTCTCATACCGATAAATCTTGGGTATCATACATAGAAGATTAGCGTGGTCTTGTTGGTTCACATGACCTTATTAGGTGTACGTACCACAAGAAATTTTTTTAACTAATAGAACAGTGCAACATTCTGCAAAGAAATAGTTTAAAAAGAGAATTTGGATCCTAATGGACGTATAAAAAGTCTCAAATGAAATCATTTATTATTCGTGGGGAGAGGAGGTAGGGTAGATTTAATAAAACTTTTTTTTTTTCCTTCAAAAGTATTTGAGAATATATGCATTTCATTTTTCAAGTGCCCATGTTTTTCCTACATATTAAATAAAAGATAAGGACGAATGAATGATTTTATGAGTGAGGGAAATTAGATTAAGAACAAAGGAAGTTGCAGGAAGCAGTCTAAGTTAAATAATGCAGCAAATTAAAGTATAATTTAATCTACTTAAGAGGAATGTTTTACTTTGGGTAACTTTTCTTTTAGACGATAATGAACAATTTGAAAGTCAAATATATATTTTTAATTAAATTTATAGATTTAATTTTATTTTTGGGTACATTAAAATCTTTTGTAGAATGTAAAAATATTTAAAGAGTTTATGTAAATAATGGGACAGTTTTGTAAAAATACCTATGCTTTAAAGTTATATAATTTCTTACAATAATTAAAGTATTGTATCAAAATTCGCTGAATCGTTTAACTATGCATAAACTGTTATTTATTCTTAATTTTTTTTAAAAAAATCATAAAATTTAAATGACTATTATTCTTTTTTTTTTTTTGAATTGCGGAATAGTTATGCAAAAGTTTTAGTTAAATGAATCATAAATGATCGATCTACTAGACCATGAATAAATAACAAAGGAATAAAAAATATAACATGAAAATGACAATTCCACTTAAAGCTTAAAAACTTAACTATAAACAGATTTTTAGTTGTATTACTAAAGACAAAACGATACAAAAAGAGGAAGAGTAATGGTACAACATACTGTTTACATGCTGCAAAAATAATCCTTATCTTTCTAAGATTGACTAAGGAAGCCCAAGTTAAATAATACAACAAATTAAAATCTAATTTAATATACTTAAGAGGATTGTTTTACTCCGGGTAACTTTTATGTTAGACGATTACGAATAATTTGACTCAAAATGTTTTTTTTTAAAGCTGAATCTAGATCTAATTCTATTGTCCAGTACATTTAAATTTCTTGAAGATGTATAAAAATAAAGAAAAATTAATTTACGGAAGTTTTAGGAGAATGTGGTAAAAATATCTATGATTTAAAAATAGTTATAATTTCATAAAATAAGTAAAGATGAGAAACAAAACTCGCTGAATGGTTTAGATATGCATATAATGGATTTTACTTAATCCTAGACATCGTTAATAAAAAAAAGAAATGTTTAATTAATAAATAAGTAGATAAATAACAAGAAAATAATGACTCAATGTTTAAAATTGCAAGTATCTGAACAGATTTTCGGTTAATTTATGTTAGGCAAAATATACTAATATGAGAAGAAGAATGATGGTATAATAAACTGCTTACTTGTTGCTAAACGAATCTTTTATCTTTCTAATGTTTTTACACGCAAAAGTCCTTTGAAAAATGATGTTCCAGAGTATTCATTAAAACACTTGCTAAAATGTTCATTAAAACACATTAAGTGACTTTTAATTATCTAGCCCTTCATAACTTCCTAGGTTTTTTTATGGGAAGATATCGGTTTTTTTATAGGTGCTTGATAAAAATGTTGTACCTTTATTTATTTTTTTTTATTTTAAGCTTTTTCATTAAAAGATGCACGTTATATTGAAATTAAAATCATTTCTATTCGTAATATCAATGGAAATTTTTCCGCCGAAATTTATAAATTAATAATATATAATGAAAATATTTGGATATTTTTGCTCGTAATGTGAACTTTAAACTAAAACACAAATGTTTTATAAGAGTGCATGATAAACCTTAAATCGCAAAGTATAATGTCTTAATTTTAAATAATCTGATCATTTCTCATGTTTTTTTTTGCTTAAATCATTCAGTTTAAGTAACTTTTGAAAAAAAAAAAAAGATTGTTTTTTTTCTTTCCTATTTCACGCCACCAAGTCAGTTTGCAACAAAACATTGCAAGTGATATTTCGAAGAATAAACTGGAAAAAAAAATTAGAAGAAATCAGTTATAATCTAACAACTTGTAACAGTAACACAATGCTGCGAAAAAAATAGGGAGTTGCAAGAAAAAAACTAAGACAATACTAATTAAAAAGTTTTCAGCAACTTTTAATTACTAATTTTCAAAAATAGAAGAGACTGCTTTAAGATTTGAAGTAAAAAGCTAATCTTGACAACATTATCAAAAGTTGAGGCCATGCTTGATGATACTCGGGGGTTTACATTCATATTTAATGCTGAAAATGATACATTTAATTATTTCTCCTAACCCATGCACTTCCGTGTTAACTACTAGTAAAGTTAATATGCATTTCATAACGGTCGTTCGTTAGTTTTCTTTTTCTCCCAGCCACCACATCCGATTAAACCCTCATCAAGGGTACGTACGGTGGGTGACTGGTGGGGTTTAAATACATAACTACTAGTAAATACTTCTTGAGGCTTTCACAGCCGGCGTCAATATGAAGAGGTATTTCCGAGCTTATAGGCCGTGGTCGATGAGAAACATAAATTTCAAACGTTTCGTCAGATACTGCGGTCGACATCATCAGTGAGTAGTTTTGGTGAGACTGATGCGCTAGCTTCGGCCGTTCTGGTATTTAAGTAAACTGCTGATGGGTGCTGGCTCCTGATTGGTTGTTGTTTCCTCGTTCTCTGGAGCGGTCTGATTCTGATTGGATGGATTTTCCAGAATGAGTGAGCCTCCGTCCATGTCTGGTCCGTTATGGCGAGCGGATCTAAGGGCGGCATGCCATGTTTTTGGTAAATAGAAAAGAATAGAACTTTTCACTAGAAAAGAAAATAACTTCAACTTACCGAAAACATGACATTCCGCCCTTAGATCCGCTCGCCATAAAAGTCCACCCATACCGAAAAATCGAGAAAATCAGAATCCAGACCGCTCCAGAGACCGAAGAAATAACAACCAATCAGGAGCCAGTATTCATCAGCAGTTTATTTAAATACCAGAGCGGCCGAAGCTAGCGCATTAGTCTCACCAAAACTACTCACTGATGATGTCGACCGCAGTATCCGACGAAACGTTTGAAATTTGTTTCCCATCGACCACGCCCTGTAAACCCGGAAATACCTCTTCATATATAACTACTAGTAATGTTTACATTAAGTTAAACCTTGAAGAGATGGCGGGTCGTCTGGAAGTGGCAAAGGACCACTTCATTTGTGAAAAAAAAGGTTGGATTAACGAGAACGCACGACTTTACTGTTTACGCGTTTTCGCAGATCCTATCTATTTAAAAATGAAGTGGTCCGTTTCCGCTTCTAGTCCACCCACCATCTTTTCGCGGTTTAACTAAACGTTTCCCAGGGGGCGCTTGATCGATCGTTGGTGTTTCTTTTTCTATCAGTCACCACATCCGGTTAAACCCTCAGCAGCGGTAAATACGGTGTTGGTTGTTGGGGTTTAATTAAATAAATAAATAACTACTAGTAAAGAGATGGAAAAGAGCTTTTAAGATAACTTTCAAAAGTAAGGTACTTTAAAGTTAAAAAACACCAAATTAAGCACAATTGCATACTTAGCCCATAACAACCTTAATTATAACGTCTGGTAAATACATATGTAACACAACAGAAGAGCATTTATAATCATATTGTTATATCATATCGAATGAAGGACCCAAATCATTCCTTTTTTTAAGCTAAGCTCCTCATATGCTTCTCATAATTCAAAAAGTTGCCCGTCATCCAAATATTTAATGACTAAAAGTTTAGCTTAACTTCATCCCCCAAAAAGCTTATATTGATTTTTCTTTTTCTAAAAATCAATTATTAAACTATTGCAAAGTTTTATTAAAACTTACTAATTTTCCTTTGATTTTAAAAAATATTATCTAGAATAGAAACATAATGCTTTGAATAGCTAGATATCACATAAAAAAAGTAAAATCTATTTTATTTTTTACTTCTCTCATAATATCCTTCAATCACATAACTTTTTTTTTTCAGTTTATGAGTTATTAAAGGAAGTAGCTTCTTTCCCAGGCTTCTTTGTGCAGTTTGTTTGCTGAAAACACTTTCCAAACGGAAGTCCCAGCCTTAGTCAATATAAATAAAAGAAAAACATGTTGCTGCGTTTTTTGTTTGGATATCGATTTTTTAAAAAAAGTTTATAAATGAGGTTTTGAAGACATTCAAGTTAAGAACTAAAAAGAAACGAAGAAAAACTTGTGTCACTTTTTTTAATCTTATAATTTTTAGTACATAAACTTTTTTTACATCTACACAGAATTTTTAAAGAAAAAATATTTAACTGGTAAACAACCATACATATTATTAATGAGCAAACAAGTGGGACTTTTTATTTCTAGCTCAGATTAAAAGCATTAGATAATATTTTTCGACATTGTAAGAAACTTCCAAAACATCATTGACAATTTCCAGGTAAAGTATCGTAATTTCACGGGTTTCCAGTTTTCTTCTGAAAAACAAATATATTTTCGAATAAGTTTTTACATTGCTATAAGTTTTAATAAATGCTGGTATTTCGCTGTTGCTAAAAATATGTTTAGCTACCATTGTGAAGATATGCTTATCTTGTTTTTTAGTTATTTCTTCTGCAATTCTTTTACCTTTCTGCGCCCCAAACGAGGGTAAAATTCAGCTTTTGGATACTGAAGCTTTTCAAGAGCTGCGCGAAAATAAGTTGGTCGATATTTTTTTTTACATCTGACAGGAAGATCTCATACTAATTTCAGAAAGAGCTCTGAATTTCAAGGTTAAACTTTCCTGTTTTTTTTTTCAATTATGTTACTGGCAGAAAGTAGGCACTCTAGACACTAGGACTAATATTTCCTATGAACGTTCCTAATTTTCGACAGTGAAATCAATGTTTTTGATTCTTGATATAACATTGTTTCTCAGGCAGTTTCATCGATATACAGTGAACTCTCACTTATACAACGCCTCATTTATGCGCCTTTTTCATTTATACGACAATTTTCAATGGTCCCAGTACATTCAATAGCAAACTAATAATATAATTTGTTTATGCGCCTCTCTAAAGATAAATATTTCACCGATTTTTTTCGTAAAATGTCAAATATTGAATTTATTTTCTTTAAAAAATTAGCATGTTTCTTCACTTTTATTTTAATATTTCGCTTTTACTGCTCACGGAAGGCATTTTTTTTTCGTCTGAACTCGAGTTCGGATAGGGATAATTATTTATTATGCATTGTTTCAAAATTAACAGTTTGTGACTAGGTATGCTCTAATTCTTGTTTTCTCTTTATCGTTGTAGTTACGGTTACAGAAATTGCCAAACCGTAGTAATATGTTCCTTTTCTATAGAAACATTCTTATTCGTGCGCTCATTTGAAATTTTGTTGTGTTTAGACCTTCAAATAGACTTCACTTATACGTCTCTTTCAGTTATGCGCCTTTTTTCTGTTGGTCCCCTGGGCCGGCGCATTAGTGAGAGTTCACTTTACATGTCTGTAAATCTAAGAATAGCTATGTGAGCTTAGACAAATCATTAGAAATGTTAAATGAATGTTTTGTATTTGCGATAAGAAACAAATGTCTTTGTGCAGAAAAGTAAATCACTGCTTTAAAAGCCACAAACTTGCAAAGAAGCAGCATACACGTGTTTCAAAGTTGTAAGGATTCCTTTTTACCAATGCAAAAGAGTTGAGCTTATGAAACTGTCATGAATAACTTGATCTTATATACATACAAGTCAATATCATAAAGTCCTCATTCATAACGCTTTCAAAAATAGATTAGTGCTTTTCTACTTTTAACATTTTATAATCTTTATTTTATCATTACCTCACAGAGCATATTTCGGTGAAACTACAGTCTGTTACTTTTAAATAGGGTTTTCAAGGTCAAAAATTTTACGCAATCTCCATGGAAACCTAACTTGGCAAATATGAAATAAATGAATTGCCTTAGCAGTTTCAATGGACACGACGCATAATTTAAGATATTGATGTGCTTATTTTAAAGTAACAGACTATAGTCTATGATAAATATTATCTTTTAATGTAATTATAGCAGTATAATAATGTGAATAGCTAGTATTTTTTTTTTATCTGTTCACCATTTGCAATGTTTTTGAATTTTTTAATACTATGCTACCAAAAAATATAATTTCCCAAAAATAAATATGTTATAAAACAATTAAAAAAAAATGGAACAACGGTAAAATCACCTTATTCTGATTGCGCAGTGGTTAAGGTTTCAGAATTTTAACCTATGATAGCTGAGAAATGTTCATGCTGTTATTTGTATTTCTTTCAATGTAATTCTTTGAGAGTATGGTTTCTCAGGTTCAAAATAACCATTAATGTGAAATCGATGTGTGCCTATGAAAAAAACGTAATCGAATATTTTGGAAAGAATGTCATGCAATGGATTTTCGATAAATATTATGTATTACGAATGAAGTGACAGATAAATCGAATATTCATTTTATTATCAATACTTTTACGTTTTCGCATTTTGCACTCCATGAATGTTCCAAAATGTCACAGATATTCTTCTGGAATTGTTATGGGATATAATGGGTTTCTAATAATTTTTGGTGAAAAACAAGAACAGTGACGAAATGTTTTATTAGTCGATACAAATTTCATGAATGAATACTGCTCAGTGTTGTGAAAGCATGTTTTGCAACCAGTGAACAGTTATAGCAACCCGTCGACCGCGATCTACCAGTCGATCGCGGCAGAATTTTAAACCTTGCTTTCTGTCAGAATAGAACTTTTAAACATTAGTTTCTGTAAAGAAATATGTTGGATGTCGAAATCAAAAATTAATTAAAAAATTACCAAACTTTTAATAGTCACTAGAACTTTTCAAGTTATCTAGTTCATCAATTTTAAAACAAATAATATAGGGTAAGTGCTTCAGTAGTCGGCCATTTAAGAGATCTTTTGTTGATCTTGGCTAACCTAGAACTTTCAACTATCAATACAGCAACAAAAACAAGGTAACACATTAGAATGAACCTTTCTGATAGTGAATCACCTACTTATTTCAGAAATTGAGAAAAAATATAGGTTAAAATCCAAGCTGTTGTCAACACTAGTAAATGCTCCGATAGTCAGCCACAGAATCATCTTGGCTGAAAAATAAGCAGAATCGCAATCTTGGATGACGGGCACATCATTCAAAATGAAATGACTCATTACTAATTCAAAAAAAGTACCCAAAACTTAACTGCCACTGGTTGATGATCGAGGATAGGTACATGAATGTGTGAATGCGTCATATCTGATTTTGAATTAAAAATGTACTATTTATGAGTAGTTTAAAGTCATTGTGGCCGACTACTGGAGCACTTACCCTACTTGTTTCTAAAAACATTTTGATGCGAGTTGATTTTTTGAACTAATTTAAAGCAACTACTGAATAAGTATCAATCTTCTCTCAACTTAATAGTCTCAACTTAACCGTGAATGCAACAAATCCGTTTTAGTTTTTAGTGTATGCATCAGGAAGCCACCTCAAGTCAATCTTGTGTTCACACTAAACTTGGAAAGTAGATCGTCAGTCAATTTGGGCTGCCGATCACTGAGTTATAAGATAGACCGACCAGTGCATGAATACTTCTAGTGAATGAACATCGCGAAATTTTTGTGAAAAAAGTTTTTTTAACATTCTTCTTAGGCCCGAACTCCACATGAGCAGAAAACCGAAAGCGTACACGGAAACGGAATTTCTGTTTCAGTTGAGTTTCCGCCAAACTGGTGGTTTTTAGAGCAGAAGAGCAGTGCGGATCCGATGGGGGAATCCCAGAAAGCCAAATTTTGCTCCAATTGTTGTCCATATAGCTGTCTTGAGAACAAAATTTTTGTATTCGTTATTTTTTTTTTGTCGTATAAACATGGATAGTTGCCAACTTCTTCGATAAAAAACTTCGAGATTGCACTTTGATGCCATCATGGAAGCCATGCTTTCGACGACAAGTACGGGGTCGCCATTGTTCAGAATTGGAAGACGAGCTCCTATTGGCTGTTAAAACGCGGAATCCGAGAGCAGAGGCAGAAAAGTTGAAAATTTTCTACTTCCGAATCTGCCGCGATTCTGCCCAGCAGAAAGGGGAAAAACCTCATTTTTCAGTTTCTGCTTTCTGTTTCCGTCGATTTTCCGCTTATGTGGAGTTCGGGCCTAAGATGGACATTTGTCGTGTAACTTCTTTCTACACATTATACTGATTGGTGTGTTCATTCCGTGAATGGAGGTGGAGGTACATTTTTTTTTATTTCAAGCATTCAAAAATCCTTACACAGAGCCGTAAAAAATATTCACACTTAAAAAAAAAAAATACGTAAATCATCTGAAGTATTTTTACTTTCTTGTGGCAAATGCTACAATTTTTAACGCTATGAATTTTTTTTAATGAAATATCTCTTAGGGGATCTTTCACTGGTCGATCTACCCAACTCAGATTTTTTTTTTAAGTTTCATGTCTTTTACGGCACTGTCAGATTGACCGAACTCCAAACAAAAGCAAAATGCAGTCTATGGTTACTGCCACTTTACAACAATTACGCACTGGCAAAAAGCTCCATATTTGCATGCATGTTTGCTGTGGCTTGGCTATCTAGAACTTTTAAAATTCGTTATCAGTATTTTCTTCATTTTTACAATCTTCTATATATATAAAAGAAAGTCGTGTTAGTTACACTACTTATAACTCAAGAACGGCTGTACCGATATGGCTAAAAAATGGTGGGTAGGTAGCTTAGAGCCAGGAGACGGACATAGGCTATAATTTATGTGTGTCAGTTACATAAATAGAAAAACTGTCTTATTGACTAAGCCTTTTTACTACGCCTTTTTTGACACCTCCATGGCTGATCGACATAAAGCACACGTTCTGGCAGCTACCGGTGCGCAGTAAACAGGTTGTAAGTTAGCGGGGCGTTGAGTGTTATTTGACTTTTTCGTGAAATCTATATATATAAAAAAAAGTCGTGTTAGTTACACTATTTATAACTCAAGAACGGCTGTACCGATATGGCTAAAAATTGGTGGGTAGGTAGCTTACAGCCAGGAGACGGACATAGGCTATAATTTACACTGAAGTGACAAAAGTCATGGGATAGCAATATGCAAATTTTCAGATGGCAGTAGCATCGCAGAGAACAGGTATAAATGCGCAGTGCTTTTACAGAGCTTTCATTTCTGTTCAAGTTATTCATGTGAAAAGGTTTTAACGTGATGATGACCGCACGACGTGAATTAACAGACTTTGAACGCGGAATGTTAGTTGGAGCTAGACGCATGGGTCATGCCATTTCGGAAATCGTTAGAGAATTCAACATTCCCAGATCCACTGTGTCAAGAGTGTGCCGAGAGTATGAAATTTCAGTCATAACATCCCACCATGGACAGCGCAGTGGTCGACCGCCTGCACTTAAAGATCGAGACCGGCGACGTCTGCAAAGAGTCGTAAATTCTAACAGACAAGCAACACTGCGTCAAATCACCGTAGAAATCAATGTGGGACGTACAATGGACGTGTCTGCTAGAACTGTGCGGAGAAATTTGGATTTCTTGGGCTATTCCAGCAGAAGACCGACTCGAGTGCCTTTACTGACAGAACGACATCGCTTGCAGCGACTCTCGTGGGCACGTGAGCATATCGGTTGGTCCCTAGATGAATGGAAAACCGTGGCCCGGTCCGATGAGTCACGATTTCAGCTGGTAAGAGCCGATGGTAGGGTTCGAGTGTGGCGCAGACCCCACGAAGCCATGGACCCAAACTGTCAGCAAGGCACTGTTCAAGCTGGTGGTGGCTCCGTAATGGTGTGGGCTGTTTTTTCATGGCATGGACTTGGTCCTTTAGTGCGACTGGACCGAACATTGACTGGAAATGCTTATGTGCAGCTACTTGGAGATCACTTGCAGCCATTCATGGACTTCATGTACCCAAACAACGATGGGATTTTTATGGATGACAATGCGCCATGTCACCGGGCCACAACTGTTCGCAATTGGTTTGAAGAAAATTCTGGACAATTCCAACGAATGATTTGGCCACCTAGATCGCCCGACATGAATCCCATTGAGCATTTATGGGACACCATCGAGAGGTCTGTTCGTGCCCAAAATCCTGCCCCATCAACGCTTTCACAATTATGGACGTCTATCGAGACAGCATGGCTCAATATTCCTGCAGAAGACTTCCAACGACTTGTTGAGTCCATGCCACGTCGAGTTGTTGCACTTCGCCGGGCAAAAGGAGGGCCGACACGATATTAAGAGGTATCCCATGACTTTTGTCACTTCAGTGTATGTGTGTCAGTTACATAAATAGAAAAACTGTCTTATTGACTAAGCCTTTTTACTACGCCTTTTTTGCCACCTCCATGGCTGAGCGACATAAAGCACACGTTCTGGCAGCTTCCGGTGCGCAGCAAACAGGTTGTAAGTTAGCGGTGCGTTGAGTGTTATTTGACTTTTTTGTGAAGTAAATTATAAACAAACGCGTTATTTCCTGTAAAACTATATGTGATAAGCTGTCAGAAACGATTGTCACTTTAGAGATTTTACGCTTCTGAGGCTGAGAGGTAGAGAGCGCTTCGTGGGATAGCTCCTGCACTGCAGTTAAAGAGGTTGTTCTTCTCACTACTATTCTATCTTCTATATATATAAAAGAAAGTCGTGTTAGTTACACTACTTATAACTCAAGAACGGCTGTACCGATATGGCTAAAAATTGGTGGGTAGGTAGCTTAGAGCCAGGAGACGGACATAGGCTATAATTTATGTGTGTCATTGCAGTTACATAAATAGAAATACTGTCTTATTGACTAAGCCTTTTTAATACGCCTTTTTTGACACCTCCATGGCTGAGCGACATAAAGCACACGTTCTGGCAGCTACCGGTGCGCAGTAAACAGGTTGTAAGTTAGCGGGGCGTTGAGTGTTATTTGACTTTTTCGTGAAATCTATATATCTAAAAGAAAGTCGTGTTAGTTACACTACTTATAACTCAAGAACGGCTGTACCGATATGGCTAAAAATTGGTGGGTAGGTAGCTTAGAGCCAGGAGACGGACATAGGCTATAATTTATGTGTGTCATTGCAGTTACATAAATAGAAATACTGTCTTATTGACTAAGCCTTTTTACTACGCCTTTTTTGACACCTCCATGGCTGAGTGACATAAAGCACACGTTCTGGCAGCTACCGGTGCGCAGTAAACAGGTTGTAAGTTAGCGGGGCGTTGAGTGTTATTTGACTTTTTCGTGAAATAAAACAAACACGTTACTTCCCTTGACATTTATGTGATAAGCTGTCAGAAACGATTGCTCATTCCTAGGATCCCGATAATCCCAACCGATATGCCGTTTGAATTCAAAAGACTTCAATTTCCGATCCGTCTTGCATTTGTCATGACCTTTAGCAAATCACAAGGCCAATCCTTAAAAGTTTGTGGTTTTGAATCTAGAATATCACCGTTTCTTCCATGGTCAATTATATGTGGCATGTTTACGGGTCGGAAGACCATCTGTGTTGTTTCTTTTTGCGCCTGATAATAAAACAAAAAATGTTGTGCAACACAAGGTACTTTAGTGAAGAGCAACCTATGTACTAAAATGCAGAAACAATAATAAATGATTAATGTAGGTACTTAATTTTTTTTGTATTTTCTAATAATAAAAAACTTAATAAATTAAAAAAATTTCTTATTTATTACTTTCAAGGCGGAACAGAGTTCGCCGGGTCAGCTAGTAATATATAAAAATTACGTGTCCCTGTGTTTGTAGCCAATGGACTCCTCAGCTACTGAACCGATTTTAACCAAATTTTACACGCAGTTTCAGTTTGGTCCAACTTAAATGATAGGATAGTTTTTATCTCAATTTAGGACCGCAATATATTTTTATTGCAAATTATGTATTTAGCTACCAGCTTTTCTGTGTTCTTGGCTAAGCCTTTTTACTAAGCCTTTTTTGAAACCTCCATGGCTGAGTGACATAAAGCACACGTTCTGGCAGCTTCTGGAGCGCAGTAAACAAGTAATAATCTTTCTTATAATATATAAAAATTACGTGTCCCTGTGTTTGTGTCCAATGGACTCCTCAGCTACTGAACTGATTTTATCCAAATTTTGCACGCAGTTTCAGTTTGGTCCAACTCAAATGATAGGATAGTTTTTATCTCAATTTAGGACCGCAATATATTTTTTATTGCATATCTATTTAGCTACCAGCTTTTCTGTATTCTTGGCTAAAATTCTTTAAACATACCCGGAATGCCACCACATAATCTGCGGTTAAAAATTGGTTCACCCATAGTTCCTCCACGTAATTTAAATCCACCGAGATTATGCAATGGTACGCGATTAGTTATCAAAAAAATCACCGGGAGCATTATTGAGGCAATCATTTTTACTTGCAAGTTTAAAGATGAAGTAGTTCTGTTGCCACGTATCCCAATGACACCGTCAGAATCTTCAATACCCTTCAAAAGGCTACAGTTTCCCATTCGTTTAGCTTTCGCCATGTCCATTAATAAGTCCCAAGGACAAACAATGTCAATTTGCGGTTTAGATTTAGAAAATCCATGTTTTTCCCATGGGCAACTATAGGTCGCTTGCTCCCGTGTGGGAAAACCGTCCAATCTATTTTTGTTTACAAGAGACAGATTAACAAAGAATATTGTGCACCGATTAGTGTTGAGTTAAACTGAAATTAAAAATGCTTATAATTCAAAAAATAACAAATAATATTGGTTAATTATCTACCCTACCTACATTGTTAAAAAATGAAATGTTACAATAGCAATTAGCAAATTTTTAATTAACTCAATTGTTATAACCTTGAATATAATATTTCTAAGTACTAAAATGCTACATTTTTTGTTGATTTTTTGTTTCTAGCAAACTTAGGAAATTTTTGTTCGATTGTTTTCATATTTTGACCTCAAATTCATATTTATATAAAGTTGATCTCTATAACGGCAATAAAGTTTTTCGTTTCTATTGAAACATTATAGTTTAACCCATACTTTAGCCACAGCAACGCGTGGCCGGGTCAGCTAGTAGATAATATATTGAAACACTTAGCGATTAAAGGGCCATAAGTCAGAACTCAACCATCTTAACGCTGCGGCTCTTGATAGAAACTATCGTCATACTTTGATTCCATTTTTTAAAAACTTTCTAACAAATCCGAAGCAACTGTTAAGAGAACTTTCATTAGAAAGAATTTGGTTGTTTTGCCATTCTTTCCCTCTGTGAGTAACCAGGTTGCTAAGATTCTCAAACGTTTCAATTTCCAGGTGGTATTCTCCCCTACGAATAAACTATGTTTATCTTCTCTTAAAGATCCCATTCATCCTCTTAACAGTTGTGGTATTTATAAAATTAATTGCAATGGTAATCTCTCTTATATCGGACAAACGCGACGTGCTTTGAAATTCCGTTTAAAGGAACATCATAATTATGTGAAAAGCAACAATTGAATATGTCTAGTATAGCGTAATATTGTTGGGAAAAGAATCATTCGTTCGATTTTAATTCTTTTCAAATTGTCCAAAATTGCCACAACCCATCAGATCTTGATTTTTGGGCATCCTTCCATATTTTGAAAAACACTTCTGATTTAGTTAACAATCTCAATGCTATTCCTTATTTTTCTGCTGTTTGGCGTCCTTTTGTATAATTTTGTCTTTTCCGTTTCTAATTTATTCCTCTGATTTTGCTGGCATTTTCCCTATATTCTACTTCTCTTTATTTTTCTTTTTGTTTTCTTTATTTACCGATTCGCTTTCTTTCATTCTGCTCTTGTTTTGTTCTTGCGGTTAACAGTTTTAGTTTGGTGTTTTTTATATTATGTTAGCCTTTTGGCTTATCGTGTCGCCAATCGAATTCCTTCTTTCCATTTTGTACCTGGTAGACAGCTTCGATTCAATCTTTATTTTCCCATTGGACCTTTTTTGGCTTAAAGTGTTTTTATTTGTGTTCGGGTAATCCGCTATGTTTGCTTTTTAAGCTGTTCGCTTCTATTTCCGTTGCTTTTGTCGGAAGTCTGTGCATCCATAAGTTCTTTTTTTTTTTTTTTTGCATTGGAAAAAGCGTTCCTTGTAACGCCGAAACACGTGTCTGCAGTATCCCTGCTTATTTTTGACTATTTAACGTTGTGTTTTTCTTTACATCAATAGCACAAAGGTATTTGTAAACTTTATAAATGAGATGTTTTCAATGATTGCATTGTTTTCAGAATAAAATTAGTTAACTTTAGAAAAAATAAGCTTTCTGCTGATATGATTCTGATGTACCAACACCATGGAACTATATAATTTCTAAATTATTTGGATTCAATAAGATGTGTAGTAAATTTTCAACATAAGGGAAAAACATATATTGCGTTCTTTAAAGGGTTAAAATGGAGATTTTTTTTTAAATTTTTAGACACTATTAAAGCAGTACAGATTTACATATGTACGTTACTGTTTTAATAAACTCATCCATTTTATTTGACACATTTATACTAGTTTGAAAATATCGTTATACTTTACAAGCATTTGAATTCTTGTAAAGTTGCATTGATTTCAGCATTTAAACTTCAATTTCTTCTGAATAAAATTACTTCAAATATCTAATGATTTATTAAAGAGTATGGCATTGTTTGACATTTCTGAGAATCTTTTGTAGAGCTCTAAAGTTAAGGAATGCACGGATCCATAACGTTCGATATGCACGGAAACGTAAGGGTTATGACGTGTTTTATTTCAATGGCACTGAAGTAGGATCTCTTCATTAAGCAAACGGACCGTAATGACAAAGATAAGAAGGTGGATGACTTTCATCAGAACAAAAGATGTAATCAAATGAACATAAAGCTTGCACGGTTTTTGGAGAGCAATTGAAATGTATTCATTTTTAGTAGATGTAGTGGAAATTCAAGCAAGACAAATGGATGAAATGAACTGATGTGGTTCTTTTGGTATTTTTTAAGAAAATTTTTACTACATTTTATTTTGGGAAAAAACGAAGATTTAATTCGTTAGAAATTTCTCCAGTATGGAATCTACATGATATTTAATTTTTTTTTTTAGTTTTCAAACTAAATAAATATAATTCCTTCCACCCCGTTGCGTATAGGGCCTCACCTTTTGTAGGCTCTATACTAGGGGTACGATATTGAAGGTAAAACATCGATGTTTCGAAATTAAGACATCGATGGTATTGATACATCGACCAAAAAACATCGATGGCTTCAAACTTCGATGTTTCTAACCATCGATTTTTTTTATAAAAAATACTTACACATTTAAATCTACAGTAATACAGTAACTCCCCAATACAGTGCGCCTCTTTATATCACTCCATTAAATTTATCTCTTGTGTCCTGAAAAACATCAATCGTATGATATCGATGTCAAGTATCGAAAACTTTTTTAGTGAGATAGATACCGCGACTGTTGATTAACTGTTATAACTACTTTTATCGCATCTTTTTATGAAACTTTTTTTATTGAAATGTAAAACACCGTCGTCGAAAAGCATTTCTAAAGCAAAGCAGAAACAACGATGTTTAAATATCGTTGACCGTAAATCATCGGTAGTAATTTTTTAAAAAAACTATTTCAATACGATAGATATTGCAACTGTTAAAGATGAATCTTTTTTATTGCATATTTTTATTGCTTTTTGCTGAAGTGTAAAACAGACATTGAAAGAAAAAAATCGAACGCGAAACAGTGATCATTAAAAGATATCGAACTTAAAACATCGATGGTAACTATCAAAAACGTCTTCTCACGAGATTGATAGTGTAACGGCTAATTACCGTTATAACTTTTAGCCGTATATCTTGATGATTTTTTTTTTGCTGAAACATACAACATTCACATAAAGAATGATAATGGAATACATAAATTTCTAAAAAAAAATGGCAAAAGCAAATTAGAAATATTTTTGAAACATCGAAAGCAAAACATCGATAATAATCATAGAAAATGTTTTCTAATGATATTTATAGTGAGACTTCTGATTGAAGATGGAAGCTTCTTAATACGTCTGCATATAGCACATTTTTATCAAGCTTTTTTTGATGGATAATAAAACATCGACATTGAAAACATCGATTTTGGGAAAACATCGATGGTAAAGACATCGATGTTTTCGCAAAAACATCGATATTTCCAAAACATCGACATCGATGTAGCAGCCCTACTCTATACTTTTATGTGGATTCATTATGCACTCATGTCAAAGGCACAGGAAATTTTACCACCCAGTTTCGTGCCAGAGAGATGGACCTGGGCCCTCATGATTTGAAATTGCAAGCAGTTCAATTGAGCCAAGAGCGCTTCAGTGAAACATATAATCTTGTTGCATTGTCATGGTGAAAATTTTCTGCGTCTCGAAAATGCTAAAAAATTGGATTAACCAGATGAAACAAAGTGGCACTGTAAAAGGTGTAGTAATCACAAAGTTGTGGTTACAATACCTTTACATAAGGCAGACACTTATAAAAGTTAGAAAACTTTAAAGTTTGTGTATTGTTATTTATAATTAAAGGGGCAAGTGGATAAAGGTGACACGTGCCAATTTTTAAAACTTATTTTTTACCATGGGTGAAGGTGATAAGTCCATCAGTATCATGTTCCCTTTATTATAGAAATGGTTAGCAACTAAGAATATGACCCCGTTTTACCGTTGAGAAAAATCCATTAAAAATAACACATTTTTTTGAAAGCTTTTTCTAGAAATTAAAAAAAAAAAAAAGTCACATATCACCTTTATCCACTTGCTCCTTCAATTCATATTACGTTGAGCATTGTAACTAAAGAGGTGCTTTCCTACTAACAAGTGAAGTTTGTCTTTTCATTCATAAACTCATTCATTGAAAAAAGTGTTCTCCTTGTAACCTCGAAACACGTTTCTGCCCAATTCCTTAACTTTTGTGCTTTTGTGTTGTATGACCTTAAGTTACTAATGAACATCTATGGGGGCATTTGAGTTCGAATTCCTGTGGTCTATTTCCTCCAAGTTCTATGCTTTCGGACTAAGAGACTGTTCTCCAGGAGGAATGATTTGACTGTTTAATTTGGGGGTCCTTTCTTCAGTCAAAAGTACTACTCTTAATCACTAATATTAATAGAACAAGCAAAAAAAAAAAAAACATGGGTCTACAATATACATATTTTTATTTTCATTTTCCAGACAGTTATTTTTTTTAAAAGTCTGATTTCTAACGCATTCGATGTTTTGAAATACGTTTCTAGTGGAGACATTTTGGTGAAAAGCCAGGAAGACGCATGCGCCGATTTGTTTTTGCATATGGTTACCCCAGCTCAGGAAGAATAACCAAACTGCCATCTGGTCTATAAAGTGGCAGCACTTGGAACGTTTTATCCACTTGTAACGCCAGCAATAAATAAATAAATAAATAAAAAACACAGCGGCTGAACGTCTTTTAAGATATTTTTTAAAAGAAAGAAAATGAGTCAAAACACAGAAAAAAGTAATTCCCCTCATGTTTTTGACTATGCTTTTTCCAAAACAATACTTTTGAAAAATGGAAAGCAATCCCACTTTTCTCTAATACCGCTATGACTACATACCACGTCAAATACAATCTATAGTTAAGTCAAAGGCAGTCCAACCATCTTTTGATAAATCCTTTCTCTTGCTTCATAGGTATTCCTATTATTTTGTCACTATCTGCATTTATTGCTTTGCATGATTTCACAATAACACCACAAAATAAAAACATAACACTGAAAACAACTACTAAAAATCGATGAACAATCTTCATAGAGCTAGTAGAGGAGCATTTATAACTTTTCGATATGTCCCTTAAATAAACACTTCATGAGTCATGCGTTCTCAATTTAAAATCAATTAATTTAAAGAATGTATTTTCAAAATACTACTGTTCAATATCGATCATAAATGGCATGCTTCATGTGTGACAAAAGATCTTTTAATGATTTTCCGATAAAACAATTGCATCTGTTTTACATTAATAACGCAGGGTCAAAACACACTAAGAGCAAACGCGAGTACTTACTCCTTGTCGAATAGTCAATAGTGCGTTGATGCGTGCATAATTCTATGAAAACTCAATAATTAATTCTTAATGGCTTCTCTTTTTCGTTCGAATGAAATTTGCTAAGGAATTCCTTAAAAATTCTAATATTTGGTTTGCGAATGCAGTTTAAACAACAATATTGACATTTTTTACTATATCAATGCTCAATTTTTTTATTGATATGTCCGTATCTTGCTTTCTTAAAATAAACGCCTTTTCATATTCAGAGCTAAAATAACAAAATCATTGTTTAATAGCATTGGAGATGGTAGGTAAAGTTGACCCAAGTCAAATTTAACACTATTTAACACTGTTTTATACTATTTTAAGGAAAAATAAAGTAGCATCCATAAACTTGATATTGTCCCACAAAATTTGCTAAAAATTGTTTCCTATTGAGATTTTCTTTTCGTCTTCAAATTTTTAAGTTTCTGATTTACATTTTGGCTCTAGCTGTGTTGTGTTTAGGTCAATGAAAATTCATATTTCTATGTACATCGTTTTGAGCAAAGTTGTTTGTTTCAAATGGGCTGCGTTTAGCTTCTTGCCATTTGCAGACCTAATGCATTCCCCAAAGCGGCATCCACTCTTTCATGTGGCACCACCATCGGTGGGATACCATTGCCACAAGTATTTTTGACGCCCAGTTTCCCCAATAGATGGAGGCACCTGGGCTCTATTTGATGCGAAACTGCACTAGGAATTTAATTTTGCCAAGAGATACTATAAGCCAAACAAGTACTCGAGGGATCTTTTACATGCCGCATAATCATACGACATGAGCGCTGTCGATTTTCTGCATCATGAAAATCCACCGACTGGAGCCGGGTTCGAACCCGCGCTTTGGGGCGTAAGAGGCCAGCGTCTTAACCACTATACCACTCTGTCGGCGTTTTGAGCAAAGTTAAAATTAAGAATTGAGCTAATTCAACCAGGTCTTATTTATATAAAATAAGCGGATTGCAAGCACTAATCATATTCAACAACTAGAAACGGAAAAGTAATTGACATCAATATAATCATTGTGTTTCAAGTAAATGGTCTTAATCGTACCTTTTCCTGCCTGCTCTTCCAAGGTTAGACTAGGACCAACAGTCCAGAAACAAGTATCATCAAAACCATCTTATAGAGAGAATCTATTGTAGAAGTAATTAATCTTGCTAGTTAAACCCTTTTGGTCAACTTGTAGTTATGTTAAACTAAATATTAGGTTAGTGAGGGAATTAAAACATTAAAACACGTCAGTTATTTACCTTCATTATAAAATATTTCGTTTCAACGTATAGCGTTTGTTCAGATTTTTTTTCTTCCTTATATGATTTAAAACTTCGAAAGCTAGTTCAAAATGATAAATATCCTTTGAATATGTTTGAAGGACACCTACAAAATTTGACTAAATTACATTTACATCACAAAGTAATTTTATAACAGGGATTCGTTTTACATAAATATAACACTACCAATTCCTTTTAGTTTTTACTAGATAAATAGAACTACTATAAATGTAAACATTATCCTTTAAAAGATCAGGTGCTTGTTATTTCGGGCAGTATTTCTGAAATGTTTAATTTGTGTCAATATTTCGAAACTTCAACTAAAACCATCTCTTAAAGTATGTTCAGCATAAATTACAGCCGTACTTACACAAAATTATAAGCGTAAATGTACTTATGCAGGATGTTGCTTCATACAAGCAAAATCGTAATGAAGTTCAAGACAAAGGGTTGCGTTTTGTAATTGCCATCATTTTGCTAAGAAGAGTCTTAAAATGCAAAATTCTCCGCATGTAACTGTAGGAATGTTCTCAAGATTTGAGTTTAGATATGTAAATGTGGAGAAAACATTTCCTTACTCAACTTAAACCAAACGTAAGCAAGGAGTAATTGTTGAGATCTTTTTGTTTCGGATAATTTAACAAGCAATTTTTTATCTAATGTTGTATGTTTTAAACAGGTATAGTAGTTCCTTCACTGAAAACTTACATTTATATTCATCTTTTTGTTTATACGCAGCTGAATTTCTGAATGAAGGAAGACTAGATTGCTGCAATTCTTCTTTGTAGTTAGTTACATTGGCGATACTCAACTTATAGGGCGCAATCCCTTTGGGATCTCAATTACTCTAAAATGAGAGGCGAGGATAACAAGGTTAAAAAAAAATGATTTACTTACTGAAATAAATCACTTTGTTGGTTCGTAAGT
>JAXGGA010017383.1:17500-20000 GCA_038373865.1 Uloborus plumipes | reverse complement strand
CCACCCACCACACCACCACACCCCCCCACCCCCACCACCCCACCCCCCACCCACCCCCCCCCCACCCACCCCACACCCCCACCCACCCCACCCACACCCCCACCCCCACACCCCACCCCACCCCCACACCCCCCCACCACCCCCCCCCCCACCACCCACACCACCCCACCCCACACCCCACCCCACCCCCACCCACACCACCCCACACCCCCCCCCACCCCACCCCCACCCCCACCCACCCCACACCCCCCCCCCCCCCCCACCCCACAACCACCCCCCCCCCCCACCCCCCACACCCACCCCCACCCCACCCACCACACCCCCCCCCAACCACCACCAACCCACCCCCCACACCCCCCCCACCCCCCCCACCCACCCACACCCCCACACCCCCCCACCCCCACCAACACCCCCCCCACCCCACCCCCACACCCCCCCCACCCCCCCACCCCACACCCCCACCCCACCCCCCCCCACCCACACCCCCACCCCCACCCCCCACCCCACCCCCCACCCCCACCACCCCCCACACCCCCACCCCCCACCCCAACCCCCCCACCCACACCCCCCACCCCACCCCACCCCCACCCCCCCACACACCAACCCAACACCACCACCCACCCACCCCCCCCCACACCCCCCAACCCCACCACCCCCACCCACCCCCCACCCCCCCCACACCACCCCCACCCAACACCCCCCCACCCCCCACCCACCACACCCCCCCCACCCACCCCCCCACCCCACCACCCCCACCACCACACCCCACACCCAACACCCCCACACCCAACCCCCCCCCCACCACCCCCACACCCCACAACACCCCACAACCCACACCCCACCACCCCCACACACACCCCCACCACCCCACCACACCCCCCCCCCAACCCCACCACACCCACCACCCCACCCAACACCCACCCCCACCACCCAAACACCCCACCCACAACCCACCCACCCCAAACCACACCCACCCCAACCCACCCACCACACCCACCCAACCCCCACCAACCACCCACCCCACACAACCACCCCCCACCCACCCACCCCCCACACACCCACCCAAAACCCCACACACCCACCCACCACACCCCCCCAACCCCCCACACCACACACCCACACCCAACACACAACCCCACACACCAACACCACAACCCCCACACCACACCAACCACACCCCCACCAAAACCACACCCACACACCCACCCACCACCCCACAAACAAACCAACCACCCAACAACCACCCCAACACAACACCAAACACCACCCACCAACACCAAAACCACCAACACCCACCAACACACCACCCCACCAACCACAAACACCAAACACCACACCCCAACAACAACCACCACCACCCAACACCAACCACCCCAACACCACACCAAACCAACCCACCACAAACACCACACCAAACCACAACCCCCACCAACAAAACCAACACCCACAACCCCAACACCACCACCACCACCCAACCACAAACAACCACAACCCCAACCCCCAACAACACCCCAACCCCACCACACAACCCCACACCCAACACCACCACACCCAACCACACCACCACCACCAACCCACCACCAACAACAAAACCCACCCACACCACACCACAACCCAACACACCCCACCACCAAACACCACAAACCACAACCACCCCCAACACAACCCCCAACACAACACCACACCCCCACAACACCCCCACACACCAACCCACCCCCCCAAACCCACACCCACCCAACACACCCACCCCAAAACCCCACCACACAACCCACCACCAACAAAAACCCCACAACACACCCCCACCCCAAACACCAAACACCACCACCACAACCACCCCAAAACGAAAAACACTAACAACCACAAAAAAACACCAACACACATACACAAAAGACAAACAAATACCAAAAATCCACAAACAAACCAAAAACAAAACAACATAAACACACAAAAACACCAAAACAACCCAAAAATACAACAAAAACAAAACAAAAACCAAAAACAAAACATAAAAAACAAAAACAAAAAAACAAAAAAAAAACCACAAAAAAACAACTCACAAACAAAATCAACAAAAAAAAAAACAACAAAAAAAAAAACACAAAAAACAACAAAAAAAAACAAAACCAAAAAAAAACAAACACACACAGAAAACAAACAAACAAACAAACACACAAACACAAAAAAAACAAAACTAACAAAAAAACAAAACCAAAAACAACAACCAAAAAACCACAAAACAAAACAAAACACAAAACAAATACCAAAAAAAAAAAAAGCAAAATAAAACAAACAAAAAAATAAACAAACAAAATAAAAAAAAACAAACAGAAAACCAATAAAAAACAAAAACAAAAAAAAACACAAAAAAACACACAAAAAAAAAAACAAAGAACAAAAAAAAATACAAAACGAACAACCAAAAAAACAATAAAAACAAAAAAAAAAGAAAATAAAAAACAAAAACAAAACATCAAAAAACAAAACACAAAACACACATAAA
>JAXGGA010017383.1:0-10000 GCA_038373865.1 Uloborus plumipes | reverse complement strand
CCCACCCTTCCCACCCCCCCCTCCCCCCCCTCCTCCCCCCTCCACCACGCCCCCCCCTGCCCCGCGCACCCCCCCACCCCGCAAGAGGAGCAGAGATAAGGATAATCCTTGATACAATAGCCATCTTCTCTAACCCGAAGAGAAAGTTCGCGCCAGGGACTTTTTGGGGATTTTTCCTCCCCGCATGATTGGTAGACTGCCATGCGCTGTTTGAACCGCAGATTGCTAATATTGTATCATGAAATACTAAGTTATGCCCTTTGTTTGAGGTTTCTCAATAACTTTTTTTGAATAAATATTTGTTTAATATTTGAAGATAACATACTTTCTACTTTAAATAGAAGTAAATGTTACTTAAACACACTTTATTATTAGGAAAGGCCATTTCCCAAATAATTCTAGATCTCTACCAGAAATCTTTTATTTAGTCTTTTTTTTTTTTAAATTTATTTATTTATTTTTTCAAATCGAAACATTTTAAATACTATTGCATATGAGATTAATGTTTAAAATATGGGTGTTATGGATGTGCTGTTTCAGAAAATCATTAGTTTTAAATAATTATTTAAATAAATTTTTAAAAAAATGGTTTTTAATTTACCGTGTTTCGAAAACGGACTAAAAATTGAAAAAATATTCTTCATTATCAAAAAACCTGGGGCACAAGAAAAAGTTAATACGTAGTTGCATTAAAATGTAACCGACAGTTTAATTGCACTGAATTATTATTAGCTGATGTAGTAAGTTTTCTCACGGATTGCTATTCTTTACACCCTTTATGATTAAGTAGAACTCGAGCCCCATGATGAGAAATTGTTTTTCATTTATTAGTCCGTCTTAAAAAAAATTGGTAAATTTAAAATCTAATTTACAAAAATAATTATTTTCTGATATTTAGTATTGTGTTTAATTTCGCCGCCGATTTCGAACACTTTAATGAGATAACATTTTATTCGTTATATCGAAACTTCACCAATCTGCAACATCTTTTGCATATCTTTACTAATGATCTTGAAAATGATCTTACACGTGGTGCATACTGATCAACTAGATGTTAAGTGTGTTGGACCAAGTAAAATCATATCAAAATGTATAAGTATTTAGTTTTTATCATTTGTTTGAAAGAGTTGGATGAAAATTGGTGAAATTTTCCTGTCCTGAGATTCTCAGAAATTAAGTCTGGTGCGTAAATTCTCAAAAACTTTTAGCCTCAATTTTTTTCTACAGCTCTTGATTTATGCTTAAGTCAAGTGTATCCCATGCTAAGGTTCAAATTTTATAAAGTCCAGAATGAAGTGTAACTAGCATGCTTAAATTTAATTAGCAATAGTATGATCAATTTTATTGAATGAAAACTTTCTGTGATGGTGAAACTGAAGCAAGACCGTCTGAAAAACGGATTGAGCGATGGGTACACTGATAGGAGGTCACAATTAACTCCCAAAAAATTTATCTTTCAACTACATTTAGATAGTTTTTAAGACATGTGATAAAAAAAAGACCAAAGTATAACCAAAGTATAAGTTTATACAAAACATTTATTTTCTTCCAAGGATTTTTTTTTTTTTTAAGTATGTACAGTAGAGGAGCAATTATCCGGAGTGCTTGAAACTATAGCAATTCTCCTGAATTTTCTAGATTGCTAAAAACGGTTTATCGATTGTTAATGCAGTTTAAAATAAAAAGAAAACAGTAAAACGTTCCTATTAAGTATATAAATATTAAGTTTAAGAAGCATTTACAAAAACAAAAAATATTAACAAAGTAATAAAATAGATTAAAAATGAAAAATATTTGCAAGTTTCTGGTAGTAAACGTGTAATTTTTTTTTTTTTTCGAAAAATGATAAAGAATCGCACATTTTTGAGAGGATATCTGAATTTTCTAGATTGCTAAAAGCTTTTTACTGATTGTAATGAAGTTCAAAAAATGTAAATAAAACAGTAAAACGATGCTTATAAGTAGGAGTGTGCAACCTTTTTCAGCGAAATGTCACACACGTAACCGGAGCTCTATTGAAGGGCCGCATGCAAGCCCATCATTTGGAGGGGCTATAAAGGGTAATTGCCCCCCCCCCATCCCCAAGCTTTGAGAAATTGTCACGTTAAAAAAAGAAAAAAGTTGTTATATGCATTGAGTAAATTTCCTTTGCCTCCGGGAAAGTTTTAAAAGGGATGGGCTTGCCATCATGCACCAGTAGTACTTTGCTGATGTCAATAAATGTAAGAAAAATGTATACACATTTTTGAATTATTGAATCTTTTCACTAAATGACTTGGGGGAAAGAAACCAATAACATAATTAAAACACGAAACTGCAAAATATTGCGTAATGATTCAGAAGGTTGATTAAAAGGGTAAACCTTTTTCAGTAAAGAAAATGTTTTGAGCTTCTGATTTTAAGCAGTGTTTTTTTATGACAGCTGCTTAGAAATCAGAGGCGGGAAACTTTGCATGTTATGCAAATTTTCTGCTTTAATAATATTGAACTTAATCACTTATTACAACTATAGAAATTAAACATTTTATTAAGCAATACAAAATCAATTATAAGATTCAAAAAATACACTTGGCAAAACTACAAACAGTGCAAAAGCGACTAGACCACAGTACAAAGACAAAATGCTGCAAATAGCTGGAAATTACATAAATACTAAAATAATTAGCTAACACAAAAGAAATCATGATACCAAAAATTACAAATATTATACAGCTAAAAATTCAGGGAAATGCCATGAAATCGAAATTTTCAACAGGATGGCTGAGACTGAAATTCATGTCCCAATTTTGATGTGTGGGTTCATTGTTGATAGTTGAAATTCTAAACTGTCTTGTATTTTCCTTAATATTGGTTTATTATGGAGGTAAAGTTGTTTAGAACTGAAAAAGCCCCAACTATTAGAAACTTGATTTGTATATATCAGAGGTCAGAAAGGCAACTTGCCTCTTCACTTTCAAGAGCTTCATGAACAAGAATTCCAAACAGTTTAATGCTTAGGTTTTTAGATCAAAAAATATCCGTTCTCCACGTGGTGAGTTCAAAAATTAAAAACTGGTGGTTAAAAAAAAATTCGTATTTATTTGGAAAAATGCTTTTGTATTCTTGCTCAATATGATTTTAATGGTGCACTACTGCAAAAATAAGTAGAAATATCGTACCCTAAAAGCCGATGCTAAAAGATTGCTGAAAATTTACAGGTAAACCTTACAGTTACGCTTTACACATGACATCGAAAAAACGCATCAAAATACGTCAACATTGCAAAGCACATACATAAGTCAAATAAGCAGAATTTTTAACATTCAAGTTGGAAACATAGGCCTTGAGCAAATGAAATATTAAAAAATGTAATATTTTTCAAAATTTTTTTTAAATCAATTTTTTTATGTCGTGGTTGTTACTGCAACAAATATTAAATCAGTGCCTAGTAAACTATAAGGGTCTGCTGTCCACTGGTTAGTAATTGAAAATTTCAGGTCTACTCTTTTTTCAACATGAAGTCCTGAAATTTTTCTTCAAATTAATTTTGGGGCGATTTTATTTAGTGTTTATTATTTTAAATCTTAGGAAAATGATTTGCATTTTATTTTCCCCTATTAATTCAAAAAAAAAAAAAATCTGTAAAAAAACATTCTTCTTTTCGCATGATACCTTCATTAAACACCATTGATACGACTTTTAAACACAATTTTTAAAGTCTATACAAAAACAAAAGATAGAATACGTAACTATAGTTCAATAACGAATATTAATTTAAATGGATCCAGGTTCTTCAATTGAACATTACATTAAATACATTAAATTGGTTGGAAAGACACGTTTCAATGCAAAACAAAATGCCTGTAATTAATAAATAAATAAATATGTGGGTATTTCTCCAGAAGGGGGTAATTTCTTATTGTGCAAAAGAAAGGAAGGGTTGTTAGTGATTCTTCAATTTTTTTCAATGAAATTCAAATTTAATTGTGCCATTTATGGGACATTTTTGCTTATTATACTGCTTTTTTTTCTTTTCAATTCCAACTCATTTTTGACAAATATAGTTAAGTAATGCATTTGATGGATGAAAGGCCAGTATAGTTTTAGATTTAAAGATATGTTTCCTTTAAAAACTACACGTACAATTGAGTCGTTTATTGTAGAAACCATCAACTAGAGATGTAAAATTTCTGGAAATTTTGAAGCGATGGAAAAAAAAAACGTTTTTTTTCCAGTTTTTTCCGGAAAAATTGGAAAAAAATGAAAAATTGACTTTTTTAGAATTAAAAAAAAAGAGTTTTTTAATAGTTTTGTTTTTCTTGGACCATTTAAAAGGTTAATCATTAAAAATATATGCAATCAACACATATTGTTTTTCCTGATGACAGAAATACGCATAATTAGGTAGGTTTTAATTGGAAAAAATAGCCTTTCTGTTTTATGACTCAAAGCTTTCTTGGTCAAACCCCACAAAGGAATCATATCGTCATTTCACTGTTAATATTAGATAAAGTGTGTCTAACCCTTGCAATTAAATTTTCTATTTTAGACTGCCCTTTAAAACTTAAAATAATAAGTGGATACTTTCAAACATCAATAATAGTGTTTGAAAGAAAAATCAGAATAATTTTTCTCCCTTACAATATAACCTCACTATCTAAAAATGAAAACTATTGAGTTCTGGTTTTCCCCCACCCAATCTAACCCCCTCTTTTTTTAAAACCTTTCTAATATAAAACTATAAACTGCGTAATTGTTTCTAAACCTGAGCAAAATTTAAACTGGAGTTTCAACTTACTGACCTTGCTAAGCACAATAGTCGTACCCCTACTTTTCAACAAAACCAGAGTAATTAACCAGAGGTTGCTATCTGTTTCGTATGTGTTATTAACAAAATGTTTTGTAGTCATTTGCGATTGGAAGTTTTATTTTTAATCTGCTGAATAAAAAGTCATCGCAACAAAATATATGGAGGCGCAGCTCTTTAAAATGCAATATCTCAGTTTGAGCTCAATTGCAGATTCTACTATGTGCTTAGCAAGTTTCCAGTGCTCCGAAAGTTTCTGGTTTTTTTCCGACCATTTTCATCTCCACCGTCAACTGACATTTTTTTTTTTTCAAAAATGATTTTATTACAGATTATGAATGGTCGAGAATTTCAATCGGTTATATTTTGTCTTGAACTCTCAGTTTACTGAAAAAGCCCGTCAAGTGATGACCCCACTTGATGACTTTCTGCAGTAAATTTCGAGGTTTATTCATCAACTCGCCTAAAATCCTTATCTCTTACCTGTCACGAAGAATGGCAGGAGGGCCGAGGGGTAGGAGAGTACAATAGGGGTGGAGAAGGTGGGCTGACAGGTGATGGCTCTCAGTCGACGTAGGGGGAAAATATTGTGTGAAAGGGGAAACTTCTGCGATAGGGATTCTTGGAAGGATATTTTCCTTCCAACTCCTGCTATAGGGGGGCAACGTGTTTGCTAAATTGTGAGGCCTAACGTAACTCTCAGCACCGTGTGTTGAATTTTTTTTCCCCTTAGCACCAAAACTTTACTTCAGAGTACAGTTCCTACTTTATAATGAAAATGTATTCTCTGTATCATCCTAAAAAGTTTCAATGCATTTATATTTATAATTCATTTTCTGCTTATGCACTTGATAGATTTAGACCTGATATGTAATCTGAAAAATGCTGTAATCATCGAGATGATAGTTTCATCACATTAATACTTATAATTGATTTTCTACTTAAGCATTTAATGTTTTTGAGACCTGATATGAAATCGAAAAAATGCTGTAAGCATTTATGCAATGAAAACTTAAATAAAAATGTATTTAATTAGAAATGGAGCGAAGCTTCGACGATTTATTTAATAAAATAATTTATTAATTTTTAGCTATAGGCATATAATTTCAGTTTTTGTTAAGTTTATCAATCCGTTGAAAAAATTTAACCCATTTTATAGATATTGCTCAAGATTATCAACAATAAATAGTCCAGGAGTATAAATCACCCTCAGAATTAACAAAAAGTAAATTGAAGCTGTAAAAAATATGAGAACCTCTTTCCTTGCACCTACACATTTAATGAAACATATCGCGCAGAATATAATATGTGCGCTGAGCATAACTCTTGAAAATCGGGACCGAATTCCCAAATAGCAGAAAACAGCCAATTTTTAGGTGTGACGAAACTTTATTCCAATCTCTTTTTATAGTACTGTGAAACCTGTATGCCAATACTGACAAAGCAATAAACTTATCTATGACAATTTATTTGGTCCCGGTAAATTTCTCATTTACCCATGCAATGTGTTCTCAACCAGATTGTTAAGATAATCTCATTTCACATACACCATGCACCTGTACGTAACGATAATTTATGTTTTCCTCTTTTTTTTTTTAATTAAAAGGAGCAGCTCAAAATAAAGTTAAAAAATTTGAAGTTCATGTAAATGTAGCACTGAAAGGCAAATTTTATTCAATTTTATGTTATACTAGAGTTACCCGCCACGGCTTTGCCCGAGGTAAATTTTAAAGGATTTTTACTGCTGTCGCTGTATCCATATTACACGAATTAAAAAAACTAAGTAGAGTAAGAAAATGAAATTCAAGCGCAATTTTACACGAGTTTTTTGAAAAAAGAAATATCTGCCTTGTATTAACAAAATCGTAATGTTTAATGTCTAAAACTGCGTATGCGAAAACTTCTTCTTGGCGAGATTTACCATGCTTAACATGGCGCAGCATAGCCATTGAAGTCTCTTGCTCCAGAAAAACATACACAACCAACCAACCATGTTTAACAGAGACTGTATGTTCTTTATTTTTAGTTAGTTATTTTCGATTTTAACTAAATTCAAGTATTAGTTAAAGACCTTTTTTATTTACTTGACGATTTGTTTTTAATTGCAGTTAGGATTTATTTTTACTTTTTGCAGAGCATTTAGAGAAATAATTATGAAGTCGAACGTGCCACATAGGCAAGAAATTTACCATCATTGTTTTCATTTTGGCAGTATTTAATATCTTATCAGTATTTAATATCCAAAATATTCAAAAACGCTCACACTTTTTTATTTTTTTTTCAAAAACTTTGCCGTGTCTTCCTTAAATTTAGATGGCAAAAAAAAAAAAAAAAAAAAAAAAAAGAGGAAATTTAGTCTTTGGGAGCGTTAGTTCCATCAAAACTTTTTTAGTTATAGGAACGTCATTTTACTTGGCGATATATTTTCTTGCTAAGCGAAAATTAAAATTTGAAGCTTGCATCGTCGCCATGGTTGCTCCTTTTTCTCTTATTTTACATTTTAATTTAGATTTCAACGATAATTATGACTGGATATCTTTATTTAGCTGATTATGTTTCATGTTAATCTAGCTTTTCCAGTTGATTTGGCGAGTTTTTTTAGTAGTAATCCTCACATTATTTCGTAACTTTTTTTAGTTGGAGCATTATTTTACTTTCAACTATAAAACATGTGGATGAAATTGAAAACAAAAAAGGACAATTTCCGCGATTGAAAGCTAGCTATCTCTCCAAATCTTTGTCGCCAACGTATGAGCGAGGGAAATCTTTTCTTTGGAAACGTAAACTAAGGATCACCAAAATAAATAGTTATCGCAACAAATTTGACAACCGCTAACCGCTCCTAATTCACAATTATCGAAATATCCCCTTGTTCCGAGGAATGTCAATCATTTGTGCAAAATTAGGCACAAAAAGAAAATTACCCTTTGATGTTATGCAAATAAAATATTTTTTCTGAAAAATTCATAGGTAATGTGGTGGGAATCCCAATTCCATTTTTGCATTTCAGTCCGAATTCTATGCTCTACGGCACGGTTTAGATGCCCTGTTTGATAATTAGGTCGTGTTTAACTCCAAACTAAGCGTCAAAATTATATCAAATTGTGAGTCGTGTCTCCAATTTCCGAGGCTTCACTTTTTATACATGATATTTTTTTCATCATTGGATTAGCATTTTTGTTGAGTTTTGCATCATTGAGTTTTGATAATAATGCTTTTTGTATTACAATTTATGAAAGTACTATGGTTGGAAATTGTGTACTTTCATGGTTGAAAGTAAATGATGAAGTTCAACATTGCAAAAATATTGCATACATGTAACCCCTTTTCCAAAACATACATAATTTTCTGCCTCTCATAGCTAAGCAGCCGCAATAAGAAAGGCTGCTAAACATCAGAAGCTCAAAATATTTTCACTGCAAAAGATACAGCTTTTTACTTTGAATCATGTGCATTCAATATTTTACAGTTGAGTGATTTAATAAAATTATTATTTTTCTCCCAAAATATCATTTAGTGAAAAGATTCAATATTTCAATTAGATACTAGCTGCTTGGCCCGGCATTGCACGGCCTACCTCTGAACAAAAAATTAACAAAACTTAAAAATTTTATACGACTGGCCTTCTTACTAATTTTTTTCTAAAAGCTCTTTTATTTTTGCGTTTCACAGTGTAGTCTTTTACTATACATTTATCATATACATATCATAGCGTGATGTAATTAAAATAGTTTTTTAATAGATTGTTGTCTTATTAACGCGGTGAAACCGCCGAGGACAGCCATGCCATAACAAAGGTTTTCGAAGTAACAACTCATATCCATTATAATGCAAAGGATTTCTCATTTTTTGTTCTCCTGCTTTTCAAATAATTTATATTGCAAAAACTACAAGAGTTGCTCGCGATAAAAATTAATAATACGTACGTGGCCTGCTAATGAGTTTCACGCTTGATTCAGTCAAACTTCTCATTACACAGGCCAACAAAAAAAACCTTTTTGAAAACTTTTTTAATTTTAATAGCTGATCTTGATAGATTTTTATGTGCTGAATCCAAATCTGCTTGTAGTTTTTATGTATCACCCTTAGTTTCCAAGCAAAATGTATTTTATTATATAGTCTAATACCCATTTACAGTATATAGGGAAATCAATGAAACACTGTAGAATCGTAAAAATGGTTTGTATTTACAGTAAAATACTTGGAATTGTAATTTTATGTGATGATACAAGGTTCACTTGTCAACTGGAATTGCTTTATATTTTCTTTCCCTTTTTTCCTTGAAGCTTCTTGTGTAGCTTTTCCTGCGATGAATAGCTTGCTGAACTTCCCGGTGAAGTGACCAACAGTAATCCCCCATCATGTTGTAGCATGTGTTTCAGCAGTGCTGCCAACATCATCTTTGTTCATTAGACCTATGTTTTCATGTTATCTTAACTATGAAAAAGCTGTTAAATTCTAAAAATGTTTCTTTATTTCATGAATGTAACTATAAAATGTGAATAAATGGTGGGTGATACAACTTTTTAAGCATCATATTTGGATTCAGCAACCTAAACAACATAAGAATAAGGTATTTTCATTAAAAAAAGTTTTTCATCGTTGGCCTGTGTTATCATTACTATTACTGTTTCATATCAACCACGTTTTGTAACAATGGATTCCTTACTTAATCATTTAGGACAAATCGTTTTAGATTTGAGCAAAATTTGAAGATTTTTCTCTATTTCTTCCTTCAGAATCCCTTCATCAAACCCTACGTCAATTAAAAATACACTGGCGGAAAAAAAAATCCCAACACCAAGAAAGACTTGTGTTAGATAAACGAAATTTGGCAGGCGTGTTTATACAACTGAAAGATGACATCGATTGAAATTTCGCGTTCCACGCATAAGTGTGGCGCAGCTGGCGTCACTCAGAACATGCAAATAAGGCTTGTTTTAAAAGCGTGTTGTGAAGCTCGTGTGTATTATTTTTCCGTGAAATTTGGCGAACTGCGTTCATTTTAGCTAGGAATGCCTTTAAGAAGACGAAGAAGCCATTATCAACAGCTCACCGAGTTTAAACGAGGTCGTACAATTTGGCTACGAGAAGGTGGATTTTCATTTCGTGATATTGCAGAAAGACTTGGGTGGGAATGTTTCCACCATGCATGATTATTGGAAGCTATGGGCAAGGGATGGTACTACCAAAGACTCTATAGCTTCGCACAAG
>JAXGGA010017382.1:0-24489 GCA_038373865.1 Uloborus plumipes | reverse complement strand
AACCAAAATCTGGAAAACATATGGAATAAATAATGTAACTGATAAATTTTCTGTTAATTAGAAAAAGACAATGCAAAAATAAGGGACAAAGCTGACATTGCAGCTTCATCATAGTAATAATCATTCTAACGAAAAATGTTGCCTCATCGTATTGAACAGCTTATTTAAAGCATGTCTTAAATATCGTTGATCAGAAAACATATTTAAAATGTAATTTGATTACATAATAATGTCAAGACATGTTTTAATAAGTTAAATATAACTATATTTGTTTTGCTAGTTACAGTGTAAATGTATTTATTTTCAAATGTTCCCTTCTTGCGTTAAATAGTATTTATTATTTGTTTCCTGCAGTATTACTTTTATTGTTTTTAAATTTGTTGTATTTTATTATTTCAAGAAACAAAGTTATTTTTGATTGATAAAGTTTTTCAATTTTAAAAATTGTATTCTAACAATGAACGTGCTTTGAAAGTTAATTTTACTTTCAGTAAAAAAAAAAGAAGAAGAAGAAGGAACAAAAACAAAGCTCATTGTCTAATTTCTAGTTTTAACACTACTCTTTTTTTTTCTTTTTTTTTCAAAATATCCTGCATTTTTATTGTATTCTAACTAAAGTCTGCTATTGAGGATTCGTTCAATGAAGCGCTTAAACGTAAAACAAACTTGAAATTAATTATTTAAAGGAGTAGCTTAGACATTATTTTTGTTCAAATACCGAAATCCATCAATGAAATATTTTCACAATAACTGAAAAAGAAAGTTAAAATCTTATAAGCAATGTTGATGCATTTTTAAGCAAAAAAGAAACCAAGTTTTAAGTTTTTACAGCAATCCCCACTTATTGTGAAAATCTTTATATTAAATGTGAAATAAAATAATCTGTGATCGATACTTATTTAAACGTATAGGAAACAAATCCTAGAGTTAAGAAATGTAAAACTGCTAAATGTACCGACCGTAAGGCTTTAAACGTCAACTTTAACTGAATAGGTCTAAAAACTGAAATCTTGAATCAGAAAGGTATGCAAAAAAGTTGACATAATCTATAGAAGTAGCTGAAGTATGTTTTATTAAAAAATAAAATGGATTGAGTGGAAGGGGGGAATTTTAAGCTAAGGAATTTTACAAGAAAACAAAAATAATCATTCGTATTTTCATTTTGCATGTTTCATTCAGTAGCATGAAATACTTCATTCGTGACGTAGGCCCTTGATTCAACAATCATCCATAGATATCAAAGTACTTTTAAATCTTAAAACTTACAAAATCTTAAAGTGTTCATTTGCTTCATTCAGTATAAAAAGAAACTGTAAATATAGCACAAATTGCTAAGAAAATGTTTCAAGTAGCTATTTCGGGATTACACTAGATGTATTGTATCAGCAAAACACAGAAAGAAGTTTTTTTTCCCATTTTACTCATATTTTATCTCAAAGCTCATTTTTTATTTCGTTTAATTTAGTATCTTTTATTATTTTAAAGAATTTGATTGAAAAAAAAAACTTTTTTTTTTTCATCTCTTTAATCCAGCTTTGAATCCCCCGGAAGCTAAAAAACACCATTTAATAATATGCTAACCATTAAGTTAAATGGAAAAGTTCAAACTATACAACAAATCAAATTATCCAACTTCGACTTAGAAACATTGCACAGCACATTATTTCAGAAATGTTCCGCTGTGAAACAAGTAGTCACGCAGTAGCACAAATTGTGTGCTCAGAATGTCAAATGTGTAGTTAATTAATCACGCAAGAAGAATTGCAGCGGAAAAAAGTTGCACGACGATTCAGTGGGACCGTTTTTGACGGCTTCATTGCTAGTTACACTTGACAGAACACTGGTTCTTAAATTTGTGGGTAGATATTTGATTTCGGAAAATCACCTGAAAGTAAATAAACTAATGTGAACCATTCTTGTGTAATATTTTGAAGTATAAATATGAAGTTATATCCATTGCATATTGTTAAATAAGCGTGAGTAACACATTATTTCTACTGCACTATGCTATGCGAATTAAAACTAGCAAGAAACATCATTTTCTTCTTCATTCTTGCAATCTTTTCAAGCATGGTTTAAAAGAAAGGAATATTTCGTCAATACGTATTTTTAAAAATCATATACAATTTTTGGGGATAATTTTCAGTTTATCACATCTTGAGGGGAAGAATCGCTTCAAATATTGATGGACTACCCAATAAATAAATAAATAAATAAATAACAATGAAAATGGAACTAAATATCATAACTTTTGCTGCATTTTGTTTTCGGGTTATGCTTTGCTTTACTTTTCGTTTTTTTTTTTTTTTTTTTTTTGCCTGGAAATAAATTTAAAAAATGTTGAGAAATGACAGTACAGTGAACTCTCACTTATACACCGCCTCATTTATGCGCCTTTTTCACTTATACGACGATTTTAAATGGTCCCAATATATTCCATAGCAAAATAATAATGGTATCATTCGTTTATGCGTCGCTCTAAAGATAAATATTTCACTTATGCACCGAATTTTCCGTAAAATGTAAAAAAAAAAAAAATATTTTCTTTAAAAAACAAGCATTCTTCTTCACTTTCCTCTTCAATATTTCGTCTTTAATGCTCATGGAAGGCATTTTTTTCCACATGAACTAGGGTTTGGAGATTTACAATTACATATTATGAAACGTTTTAAAGGGAGCAATTTGCAATTAGGTATGCTACAATATTTGTTTTATCTTTGTCATTGTAGTTACGTTACACATTGTTTTACGTTGTAGTTACGTGTGCCGAACACTAGTAATATTTCCCTTGTCTATAGAAACATTCTTATTCATTCTCTCATTAGAACATATTTTGCGTTTTAGTCCTTTAAATACGCTTGTTTACTTATAAGTCTCTCTCACTTAATCGCCTTTTTCTGTTGGTTCCTTGGGCCGGCGCGTAAGTGAGAGTTCACTGTATTTTTAAAGGAAACAAAAGTAGAAGAAACAATTAAAAAGGACCCCGGTGACTCACAGGTAGGATGGGTTCAGTGGATGCGATTTCTTTTCGTGGTGAAAATCTTTCTTGTGTGGTAATATGCTAATAAAAAAGTCCAACCTCTCGAGGCAATGGCACAATTCTTTTTATTTAGGCTAATATGGCACTACTACTCACCAACAATAAAAAAGAGCTATGTTAAAGAACAACTTTCAAGGAACACCTTGCAAACTGCTTTTAAAGCTACCTGTGCAGAAACAGTTCTAGATAAAAAAATAACATACAAATATTTATAAAACCTATTGTTAAAATACATTTGTTATAATAATACCCTACAATATTATCACACTTGATATGAATTATTAATTATAATTGCTTGTTTTTAGTAAATCTAATAGCGTTATTTTATTTTTCGTTGCTTCTTTTATTGCAATCATTTATCTAATTTAACAGTCCGCACATGATTCTTACAACACGTATTTTAGTTATTAATTTTTGCAAATATAGAGAAGAAAATCACTGAATGTTGCAAAAAGCAGCTCATATTATCTCCTATTTTCATTAACAAACAATCTGCGTTCGACGGAGTTTATGTAACTCAAGTCATTACGTTAAGTCAGGTACTTATTTCATTGCCGGTAATAATATTTGCATTCACCAGTTCTCTATTCGTTGTTGCATGCACCAATTAGTATCTAAGTGAAAGATTAACAGTTTTATCGAAATTGTTTTGCTCTAATAAAAATGGGTGTGTAGTTGTTTATTGCCGGGCGAAGTTCGAAAAGATGAAAATTTCTATGATCAAGTTAAATGCTTAATTACTATTCAGGAAGAATCATTAACCATTTTGTCATACTTTATACGTGTGTTATGTGCTCTCTCATTTTTATTACTTCAAGAATAAATAATAAATATACAGACACTTTAGTTAGAGAATTGTCCCTGCGCATTTGTGCTTTTTAAACATTGTATTTATCCTATACATTTATGCACGAAGGTATTCATATATTTTATTTATATTATTGTTGAATCTGCTACAGATTTATATTGGTTTCATACTTGATATAATGCTTTTAACATTCTGTACTACTTTGTTATATTAATTTCTTCCGCATTTCAACAGCAAGTTTCGAAGTTTTAAAGTAAGCTTTTTTTTTTTTTTGTTTTTTTTCAATGCCAACCTGAGAAAAATGATTTTTGCTTTTTAGTTTTAAAAAACCAATGACATCCAAAACCCTTACATTTAAAAACAAGTTAATTTTAAAACAATAGGCTTATTTTGGAAAACAAAGGAAAGTCATTTCAAAAATTTCAGATTTTATCTTGCTCATCGTAGTTAATAAACGTTGTTCGAAGAAATATTGAGATATTGTTTTCGTTTTGTAATACTAACTTCAGCGTTTTTTTTTACAAACAAAAATCGTCTTTTCAAATTAACTAAATTGAACTTTATCTAACAACTATTATTTTCATAAAAACCACTACAGATTGTAAAAACAATGTAGTGTGGGCACAAAATACAATCTACTATACATTTTTTTAATAATTTTTCCATACTATAGCAATCAGTTTAAACCAAAAAACAAAATTTAATCTAAACATAAATCTACATGGGCTGTTAGTAGTTAGAGTAATAGTTTACTTCAGTAAAAACATATCACTTCGTATTTTATGAACATTAAACCTAAAAAGAGATCTTTTAACAAAAGATTCTCTTAGATTATTAGTGTTAGTGTTTGGTAATTAAATAAAAAATAGAACTTTCATAAAACTTTTTTTTTAATTTATAATTGTCAACTTAGAATTTACTCTGAAAATGTAACCTTTGTGCATAAGGCTTACTTCTTGAAATCTAAGTATTTAAATATGCATTTTATTTAATTTTTAGCAATAATATTCAATTCATCTATCTATACACTTCAAATTATTCAATTATAAAATTACGTACATTAGTGATACCCTCATTTATTGAAAACATTCATTTAATTATGATCAAGAGCTGTTTCAAAAGTTAAAACCACTTTGGCAAGGGTAGTTTTGATAAGAGCACTTAACCGAGCTTATGCCAAATTTCATTTTAAAGGATTTGTACACTCCGAGAATTATCAGATCGATAGTTGTGCATTGCAGAAAGTGTATTAACTTTTAATGTGTGTTACAAAACAATCGATTACGAACGCAAATGTAAATGCTTTGAAACAAATGTACACTGCAAAAGATAAGCTGTTGTTTTTACAGTATAATGTTTTTACAGAGGTTCCAGTTTCAAACTGTAAAAGCTCAGTAATAAACTATAAAACTATCTAGTTTAAAGTGTATCACTGTACAACTGGCAATTTTAGGATCTACTATTGTGAAATTATCAATATTACCATAAATTTAGTTGTAATATATTCTAACAACAACAATATAATGCTAGCATCAGAGGTTCCAGTTTAAGACTAAAATGCACAGTAATAAACTGTGAAACTAGAAATTTTAAGTTACTGCTATAAATTAGCAATTTTACAGCCTACTACTAAAAGTTATCAATTTTACAGTTATTTACTGTAAAATGACTGTAAAATGAGATGTATTATACTGTAAAAGCAACATCCATGTTTTAGAATAGTTCCTTTAAGTGTGGATTTAATGCAATTCCGTCATTTAGGGGGGGGGGCAGGGGGGTCAATTGCCCCTCCCCCTGACTTTGAGAAATCAATGTATTTACATATAAGTGGGCGTGGTTTTTTGTTGATTTCCGATGAAATTGCATTGCGTTTTCACCCTTTGCCCCCCCCCCTCTCTCTGAAAAAAACTTGAAATGACGTCCCTGATATAATGACATGTTATTTAGGAAGAATCACTGCAGAAAGGTATTTTTAAGATCGATAAACGAAACACCTGTTTCCAGCAAACTCCCAATCAGTTGCACGCCTTAAAGGTTTTTTTTTACATTTCTTTCCAAAAGTTTAGACATATTTTTTGGAATAATTAGTATTTATGAAAATTACTTTGGCAATCTAACTGCAAAATATGCAATGTCAAAAAAAAAAAAAAACATATATGCTTTTAAATATTACTATTATTATTATTTTTAAAGTAAATTTCGGAAGAAACATATAATATTACATAGTCTGACAACAGTTCAATTCTTAACCTCTGTAGTAAAACAAAAGTCTTGGTTTTGAAACAGGTAAAATACAGGAATAAAGTATGAATCACTTTAACAAAAAGTCGGAGGTATTGCGTATAAAACATTGGGATTTGTTAACTTCTAAATATCTATTGTCACTTCTGCAGCTAAAAACTAAAGCCTTGACCTAAATCAATGTAAATTTGTTTTTGTCTCTTAATAGTCCAGTCAAATTAGACATTAAAATCGCAAACCGCGATGTAGTTCTGAATTTTTATTATGTTGTTTAGGTCCTTTAGGATAGTGTAAATCTAAGTTAGCAACTTTCTAAGACCTTTGCTCGCTGCGAAACTCGCGAAGAACTGCGAAATTTTCGGACATTTTTCAGGTTTTTCTTTCTAATTCCTAAATTATGCAACTCTTGATGATACATTAGAATACCCATTTTAAAGAACACTAAATTTGCAACAATTTAAGCTCAAGTGGAGTTCTGTAGGACGAATAGTTTAGGAGATAACGTACTTCAACAATTTGTCATTTTTTGCGAAAAATGAAATATATATGCTTCGATCATATTTTGAACCCAATATTGACATAAATTCTTATTCTACAAGACAACATATTGACATTTAATTACAGTAAATTTAATCAGCTTTCCTTTAAGCCTAAAAAGAAGTCTGTAGGTTCAATATTTCATTTACAGTTGAGGAAAAACAAATTTTCAGAAATTGATTTTTTTTTGAGAAATCAGAAAAATTGTTTGAATAATAAGAATAGGAGAGCACTGAACAACAGAAAAATGTATAGAGTTGTATAAAGAGGGTAGCACTGTATTAAAATATTATTTTCATAATTAAAAAAACCCTTACAGGTTAATTTAGCTCAAGGTTTTTTCTTTTTTTTTCTTTTGTGGATCTTTATTAGCTGTGGTCTTATTGCGAAGCTGCAGAAAAGGAAGGTTGTCTTTGTTTTGTATTCAAATGTTCATTTAAATACGGAAAGAGTTGGTACAACTTCCTTGTCATTCCAGTTCTCGAAGATGAATTAAATACACAAACATCTTGAGACAGAACAACGACCACATTTTTTTTCCTGCAGCTTAGCTATAAGACCACAGCTAATAAAGACCCTCAAAAGAAAAAAAAAGAAAAACATTGAGCTAAATTAACCTGTAAGGTTTTTTTTATTTAATTATGAAAATAATATTTTAATGCAGTGTTACTCTTTTTATACAACTCTATGCATTTTTCTGTTGTCCAGTGCTCTCCTATTCTTATTAGAAAGCAATTTTTCTCATTTCTCAAAAAAAAAAAATTTCAATTTTCGAAAATTTGTTTTTTCTCAATTGTAAATGAAATATTGAACCTCTCTTTAGACCTAAAGGAAAGCTGATTAAATGTACTCGAATTAAATGTCTATATTTTGTCTTGTAGAGTAAGATATAAGAATTTATGTCAATATTTGTTTCAAAATATGATCGAAGCATATTTATTTCATTTTTCGCAAAAAATGACAAATAGTTGAAGTACGTTATCTCCTAATCCTAAGTCCTACAGAACTCTACTTGAGCTTAAATTGTTGCAAATTTAGCGTTCTTCAAAATGAGTATGCACACGTATCATCAAAAGTTGCATAGTTCAAGAGTGATAGGGGAAAATCTGAGAACAGTCATTATAAGACCACAGAGCCAACAAGAACCATTATAAAAATAGCAAAAAATGAGTGAAAATGACCTGAAAAGTTTAAATTTTTATTTTAAAAATAACACATAAATTAAGTGTTACCATTTAAAAACCATTCTATGCACTTTTTTATTGTCCACTGCCCTCCTACTCGTATTAGGAAACGATTTTGCTCATTTCTCAAAATTTTAAATATTTATTTTTCGCTATTGTAAATGAAATATATTAAATTTACAGACTATTGTTTGGGCTTGAATGAAAGCTGATTAAATGTACTATAACTGCATGTTCATTTTTTGTCTTGTAGAATAGGAATTTATGTCGATATTTGGTCCAAAATATGATAGAAGCAAATTTTTTTCAATTTTTGTAAAAAAACCCCATTTTTCGAAGTAAGTTATCCCCTAAACTATTCGTCTTACAAAACTCCCCTTGAGCTTAAATTGTTTCAAATTTAGGGTTCTTTAAAATGGGTATTCACAAGTATAATCAAAAGTTGCATAGTTTAGGAGTTATAAAGGAAAAACTGAAAACTGGCCGAAAATTTCGTAGTTTTTCGCGAGTTTCGCAGCGAGCACAGGTTTTAGAAATGTGCAAACTTAGATTTACACGACCCTAAGGAACCCAAACACATATTAAAAGTTCCGAACTACATCGTGATTTGCGATTTTAGCTCATTTTCTTGCACAGATTGACTGGACTATAAAATAAGAACCTTAATAATAATAAGGTTCCATACATTTTTTTCTGTAATATAAGATTCACGATTATTCGGCACCAAATATCAGTATGGGGAATTACACTTGTTTCTTTTGTATTTGCATGAGGTTTAAAATTAATCTGTCATTTCGTATAAATACAGTTAACTCAATATTAAACCTATTGTATTGTACTTCTTCGGTTAGAATATAATATTAAAACGACTATGACATCAAGAGGTTTCTAAAACCTCTGACAGACAATACTCTTTTTTTTTCTAAAATTCATATGTTTATTGTTATTATTTTCATTGTTTATAAACAATAAGGGAGTATTTTTTAAAACGTTCGAATTCACTGATGTAAAGTAGTGAAAATAGAAAATATTAGATTGTGTTTTTCTTTTGTTTTAGCAGAAGACTTAAGTACTAAATTAGATATAATTATTGAGCCTACTTTGTAGCGTGATTATTTAATCATTTTTTACTATATTTAAATTACAATTTCATCTCGATTTGCAATTTCGTTTAGAAAAATATTTTTAATTAAAAAATATAAATCCAGTTCCATTTTTTATACAAAAACTGCTTTGAATAAACAGATATATATACTTTGAATAAACAAGATAACTCAAAATATAATAATTATTTTTTTAATTAAAAAAAATTCGGAATATCTATATATATATATATATATATATATATATATATATATATATATATATATATATATATATATATATATATATATATATATATATATATATATATATATATATATATATATATATATATATATATATATATATATATATATATATATATATATATATATATATATATATATATATATATATATATATATATATATATATATATATATAAAAATATAGTTTTCTGTGTGGTAAAATATGCCTAATTTTGCATACAGAAAGAAGGAAGATATTCTTTCATTTCATTATTATTTTATAAAAGCATAAGTATTTATCATAGAAAAAGCGTGGATGCAAAAGAAATTACTTAACGCTTTAAATGTTTCTATTCTTCAGGAAAAAAGAACTTAACATATATTTGTTATTCATGTTTAAGTATTATGAGGGTCTCAAATATATTCAAAATAGCATTTTTATGCGTTGTCACTAGCTATTTGGAACATTATATATATATATATATATATTTTTTTTTTTTTAAATATTATTATGCTAGTTTGAGAAACAAGAATTACATCCTCAACTGGCGTGAAGTAATACCTTTTTCGGTCATAAAATAAGAACATAAATGGACGTTATTGCTTCACTTCAAGGAATAACTTTGAAGTAATTGCTAAATAAAAATATTATTCTCATAAGACACGGAAAGTTGTTTAAAAAAGGAATCTTATCAATAAATAAAATGTTAAATATAATGCATATTTGTAGTATTAAATAGTTCCATCTACATAGTTTTAGCATGAGTTAAAAGCTGCGGGGTAAACGACTTCGTGCATGGTAGTTACTTGCTCAAAGATTTTAGTGTGAAAAAAACATTCAAAAAAAAAAAAAAACTTGATTACACTAATGCATGTAAATGTGTATAATATTTTCAGTATCGCACTCTGTAGTATCAATTATACAAATTTGCACTTGGCAAAGGTTAGAACTACTGAAAGTTTGCTTTCAGCATGTTATGCTATATATGAAATACATATTTTGAAAATGCTTGCTCATATTAATAAGACAACCACAGGGTCTTATCTTCACAACATTACAGAAATATTGTAAAAGCGATTATTTTTTGAGCACATAGTTCAATACTCATACATAACTAATCAGCAATCTGGTCGCAATAAAATCGTCTGGAGAGGACAGCAATCAGACGTTCTTTACCCCTGCTTTTTCGTTTTTTTTCTTCCTGTGAAATACCCTAAAAGAATACGCAAATATGTGTAAATCGTTTCCAATTGACTGCTAAAGGTTGAATACACAATAATGTAAAATTACAATATTAATACATACTGAATGTATATAGAAATACTATTTTTGTAAATTAGCTTCGGAAAGCAATCAGAAAAGTGGAAAAATCAATTTTCTGAGCTATTAGAGCTGCATAAGCTCTAAAAATTTGGGTAGAAACAGTGAGCTGATTGCATAAGGAATACCGTTGCAAAAACTGTTCAACGATCTATTCAAACATGTTCTAGAACTTATTAGTAAAGGATGATAAAATGTATTTAGGAATCTCTAACCAGGACTCATATGAATTCGATACCTTCCTGAACGTGTTATAACGATGTCAATTCAGTCAATACAATGTAATTTACCATCTCAGTAACTGCTCGCATACGAATACATATTGACTCTATCTCTGTTAAGTTGATACAATAATTATCCGAGATACTGCTCCCAGAGTTATCTTCTATTACCCAAAATGATGATGTTGAATATCCATATATAACGGCGTAAAGTGACTTGCATAATATTAGCGGTCTTCATAAGTTAATGTCACATAGTAGATTACAATAAAATGTACAGCCTTATTTATGTTTTACTGAATTCCCAATACTGTAACATTTTATTTAAATTTACACTTACTTATTAATTTCAAATTCTGACTTTCTTTAATCACAAAACCTGTTGAATGAAATAAAAAATCAGAATAATAATAAGAATGAAATAAATAAAACAGAAAGAGTCAAAAAAATGCAGTACATATATTTTTTCAACACTGCAAAAATGAATTGCTGCTTTTATAGCAGAATACTCACAGCCGAAGTTCTAATTTATAACTAAAATGCACAATAATAAAATGTGAAACTAGCAATTTTACAGTTTTTTACTGTAAAGTTAACAATTTTACAGTTTATTGCCGTAAATTAAAGCTGTATTATACTGTAAAAACAACAGTATAATAATGACAGTAGATGTTTCAGTTTAAAACTGTGAAATGCACTGTATTAAACTGTAAATTAGAAATGTTACAGTTTAGTACTGTAAAAGACAATTTATACAATTTATTTGCTACAAAATTATCTGAATTACTCTATAAAATCCACATTCATTTTTTAGTTTATAATGAATTCTCTTCATCAGGGAATAAAGCTAATCACACAACAAGAAAGGCGTGAGAGAACTGTTCTCTCGTGGTTTTCTTGCTGCGTGGTTAGCTTTTTGCACTGACAAAGATGCTCCATTGTAGCCTAAAAATATCTATATGCAGCATCTCTTGACAATTTGTGCTTGTTTTTTTGTTTTTTTACTTCATTCAAATTTTAGCAAAAAAACGTATTTCATCATTTTTAATGCTAGTTATACTGTTTTACTTTTATCGCACATGACGTGTAAGCACAACTTATATAGCTCAATTGAATTAAGGAAGATTGGTCTGATCTTTTTTAATTTTAATTCCTATATATTTAACCAGTATTTTTTCGGTTTCTTAATTTTCTTGTAAACTGCAAAAAATGAACTGTTGTTTCTACAGTATAATACTGGTAGCCGAGGTTCCAATTTAAAACTCTAAAATGCACAGTAATAAGCAGCAAAATTAGCAATTTTACAGTTTCTTACTGTAAAGTTAGCAGTTTTAGTTTATGGTTGTAAAATTTCGCTTTATTATGCTGTAAAAACAACAGTATAATACTGGATGCGGAGGTTCCAGTTTAAAACTGTAAAATGCACGGTAATAAACTGCAAAATTAGCAAATTTTACAGTTTAGTACTGTAAAAGTAGCAAATTTTACAGTTTAGTACTGTAAAAGTAGCAAATTTTACAGTTTAGTACTGTAAAAGTAGCAACTTTTACAGTTTATTTCTATAAAATTAGGTGTATGATACTGTAGAAACAATATTCATTTTTTCAGTGTATAAAAAACCTTATACAATACAGTACAAAAGTATTCTAAATCCAAGTGATGAAGGAATTATTTAATAAAGTAATAAACATAAGTTAAATACTTGTTTAAGAAATTTTTAAACGAAATTTCATTGCGCGGAAATGAGAGCTGGCATCACAGGTAAATATGTTACATCAAAACGTGTACTGTCTGTTTGCGTAATGTGCTCCTGGCAGCCACGAACGCTTCCATTTGAAAAAGAGGAGATAGGTTTGTTTAGGATAGCGTGCCTCTAGTTTAGGAAGCACACTTCCCGATGCGTTCAGTTTTTGTTCGCTTGTTACTTCCTCGTTGCATTTCCCCCCTATTTAGAGAAAGTCAGAAGAGACTTGGCGCGTGCGCAGATTCGACGGAGGTTTCGCGAAAAAATTTTAGACAGTAGCACACATAACGCTTGTTGAACTTTGTAGACCTACATTGTTGGGGGGGGGGGATTTAAAGCAAAACATTTGTTTTTAAATGGAATAATACAAAAGACATTTTAACCGTTTATGTTTTTCATTACTTTAATTCAAGATTGCAATAATGTAATTCAAAATTATTCTAATCAGGAATAAATCGAAAAAAGTAAAAAAAAGCGTATTAAAAATCATATTCAGTTTTTGTTTTTGTTTGCTTCAAATTTTTTTCGATTTTTTAACACATATTAAAAGAAAATTAAACAAAAGATCACACACGAAAACTGAAATAACATTATTTTTTATTCACTCCATATTTTTAGACATCAAAACAGATTATCTTCTTTACGAATACTCTTTTTTTTCTTTTCTTTTTTTGAAAAAAAAAGTCAAATTATAGGCGTTTTACAATCAATATGGTCCTCGGCGAGAAGCTATTTTTCATAAAAGACTAGAAAAATACGATAACTAGACACTTTCTACGCATTAATGCACTAGAAAAAGAAACTTTATCCATTAGGCTTTTAGACATTCATAAGTCTGAAAAACTTATCGTCTGAAAAGCTTATTTCCAACAAAAATTATAGTTTTACATGTTGGACATATTTAGTAGTCAATCATTTGTATAACATACAATTAATTTTTTTACTTATTGATGGTAAGAGGAATATTAATTACTAAAATATAATAGCAATTTTGTTGGGGAATGTAAGGCAAGTTAATATGAACTACCTGCTCCAAACTAATCTAAATAAAAATTTATTCGGTACAGTAGTAGGGGAATGTAGCAAAGTGAAATAGTTAAGATAACATACTTGTTTCAAAATCAAAAAATTGGTAAGGTATTTCGTAATATTTTTATATATATTTCATAATGAAACTATCGTTGAAACGTTATCTTTCATTTTTGACACTAATTTTGCATCTTCAAAAAAGGTGGAAATTTGTTACTTCAAAAAACCATGGGGCAAAGTGAAAAATACAATGTTTTTGTTATGAAACATTTTTTATTTGATGAGTTACAGTAACGTTTATCAAATGATTGCATAAATAAACGAATGAATGGATTATTAATGGAAAAATAAACGAATGAATAAACAAAAATTAAATGAATGAAATTATGTATAAGAAAATAAAATAAGTGATTAAAGTAGAGAATGAATAAAAAATAAGTGAAGGAAGGAACAAATGGATGAATTAATAAGTAAAATAATGTGAATGAATTAAAAAATGAAGAAATACTAACGTGATTTAGTAAATGAATCCATACGCAAACGAAATAAACTATTTCACGTTGCCACGCATGCACTTGACAACTTACATTAAACGTTTAAAATAAAAATATGCCTAGTGTAAACTAAATAAGTAATGCAACGGACATCAGTAAATGATACTTACAAAAAAATATCATTTTACTATAACAAGATATATTTTTTAAAAACCACGAATATAACAATAAAGGTAACAAATTGTGTAAATTACTTGTACAAATTTTTTCGTTGAGCTTTGGAGCTATTTATTTTTTGACGTGAATCAGTTATATGTGCAGGAACTTAGTTAAAATATTGGTAGATAGGTGGTGCTGCAACGTGTGAAAATGGTTTACTATTTCACTTGCCCCACATTTATCTTTATAGAGAAATTACAATGTATTCTGTAATAAAGCCTTGAACATAATTTTTCATTTTTGGCAAAAAATTCGCATTTTCAGTAAAGAAAAAAAAAAGAAAGAGGGAGGGGAGGGGTATTTTTCTTTTAAAATATTTGATTGAACTTGAAAAGTAATATATTTTTCTTTTTATATTTTAATCGTTGAAATATTTTAATCAAATTAAAAACTTAATAAGCGTATTGGTTCACTTACTGAAGAAGATATATGAATAAATGAATAAATATAAGTGAATTACCGAATGAAGAAACGTAAAATAATTTAAAAGGAAAATAATAAGCAAGTTTTGCATTAAAGAAAGGAATAAGTAAACTGAAAGAGCTATTTCACACTCTCCATCCATTTTCCGCCTCATGCATTGGAGCAATATTATCAATCATTTAGAATATAAACTTGCTTAATATAAATTCAACATCAGTACATGAGTACATCTCATTTCGTACGTAATATATTGCTGATATAGTCTTATCATTTTATAAAAACTAGTGGTGTACCGAGTACTCGGTCCTCGACCTACTCGGCCAATTTACTGAGTACTCGGTATTCGGCTAAATTCTGGACAGGTACTCGGCCTCTGACGAGTAGTTGTAAAAATTAAATATTTTTCACGATAATGAAATTTTTGAGAAATTTACAATTGCTTTATTCACAAAATACAACTGTGGGTTATGTATGATTCAAAAAAGAAAAAAAATAATATATCCATTTATAAAATCAATACATGGTAAAAGTTAGCAATTGCCTATGTTCTTTCCGCGTTGCAAATTCATGAATGAGCATAAGCATTTGTGTGTAACTATCTTTCCCGTGTCACATATTACAAGTAGTTAATTCACCTTTCGACAGGGACAGTTCAATGTGACCCCTAAGATGAACATTCATAGACTGATAATAAAACATAATTATATTCCAATTTATTTTGAACCGTTTGAAGATTACGAATTTTTAAACCATTATTTTGCAGATTCAAGTCTTCGATATAGAAAACCCAATAGAAAGGAGTAAAATTAAGTCATTTTTATAATCGTAAGAAAAATGATCGACTATTTTGTGCCAAGCGATACCCAGAAAAAGAATATAAAGTAAAACATGCAAGGAAAATATTTTGATAATCAAAGTCATTATATTTTAAACTGCGGTGCAACAAGTGTCGTACCGAGTAACAGGTACTTGGCCAAAGTCCTACTCGGTAAACCTATAATGAAAAACATTTTTTGATAATTCAAAAGATATTACAACAATTGAAAGCAAATTTTGAAAATGACCTGTATGGGATGAGTCAATGAGATGAAAAATTTTACCAAACAAAATATGCCTTGATCTTTTGAACAATTGATTGCTTGATTGGAATCAACTACATGTTTCGGTTCGGCAGGCCCAGAGAATGACATGTTAAATGGACGACATATCTCGTCAAGAAACAAACGGTGAATAAGAACATAGTTAAAACATTTATAGAAACGTGGCGTTGTAAAACTTGTTAAACATTTTATCATTTCGCTTTTTTTTCACATTCTCCTACTTCATTTAAATGACTGTTATTAAAACTCTGAAAAACATATGTTTTTAAACGTGTCACGCTTCCAATCAGTCACAAAACATTGCATGCATTGCACATAACGGCAATGTCACATCATAGTCATGGGCTAACTTCTTACTTGTAGTGACGAACAGGTAGTTAATTTCAGAGCTAAACAAACCTACTTTCCAGTTTAGTAACAACATTATAACGTCTGATTAATATTCTCTTTGTTGAATGAGGGTTTGAACGTATGTCCTCGTTAAGAATTTTCAAACCAAAAAAAAAAAAAGAGAAGTTTTGCTCGAATGCGACTGGAAACTCAAAAGTTAATAAGATGGATAGGAGTTTTGAACTGCTCAAAATTGAACGAAAAAATGTTGAAATCGAAAAGTCAACAAGAGTAAGGTGTCCTTCCTTCAAACGAAAAAAAAAAATTATAAAATAAATAAAAAAAGCTTGTTTGAATCGGACTGTTCACGTAAAAGTTATTACAGGGAAACCTTTGTTTTTGAAAAGTTCATAATTTATGAAAAAACTTTAAATTAAAAATGCAAATATATGAACTAGATGTCATTGCCGCGTGCTTTCAAACAAAAACATTTTCAGTTAAAATAAAAAAAATCGCTAATTTAATACTAAAAAGTTATTAGGGGGGATGACAGATATACACACATTTCCCCCATCTCAAAACACTAAATTCTAATTTTTAATTTTGCAATATTGATTTTTTATCAATTATTTATGTTTGATTATTCTGAATTTAGCGATATTTTTACGATGTATTAAGCCGATTTTTAAAATTTCCCGTCTTTCTTTTATTTTTAAGGGAAAAAGGGCTAAAATCAATTAATCTTATATTCACGTCTTACACCAGGTATAATGATATAAAAAATCACATTTTAATACGTTAAATAGTAGATTTAGAATTAAACATTACAAACTCTCTCTTGAATATGATTAACAAGAAGTTTGTTGTGGTCTGCTAAATCAATAAAAAAGGTAATTCTTACCATTTTATTTAGGTTAAGTTGTAAGCATCTAAATGAGTCAATGAGATGAAAAACTATACCAAACAAAAATTACAGAAGTCTGCTTATCAGAGAGAGAGAGAGAGAGATATTGTTTGCGTCAGTCACGTTATGGACCTAAAGCTCCGGAGATTCAGTTTTCTTGATTTAAAACGTGACGCAATATTATTTACTTTTAGCTTCCAAACTTGTGTTCAAACTAAGTTCGTTTCAAAAAGAAGCTATTCGATGAAAAAGGATCTTTTTCAATTATCATGTGGGCATTAGTTAATTAAATACATTAGAAAAATTTAGGTATATTGCGTAATGTGTATGAAAAGAAATACATTTATGTGTTGAAAGTAGTTTTTTTTTGTTTTATTTTAAACTTTTTTGATTTTAGTTTGGATGTGTGATCTGAATACTAGTTTAAAAACATCAGAGAAATTTTAAATTAAAAAACATATATTATTAGATAGTTGCTATCTAGTTAAATACTAGATATCTAGTTATATCACTTTCTTGTTTTTTCTACAAGTGTAATCTTTTCATAAACGTAATGATTACGTCGCATATCACATTAAAAGTTTCTATATAGCAAAGTCTACTTTATTTAAATTTAAATAAAACTTTATTGTTATTATATATATATATATATATATATATATATATATATATATATATATATATATATATATATATATATATATATATATAAATTTTTGAATATATTAAGTTTTTTTTTATTAGAAAATACCAAAAAAAAAAAAAATCAAGTACCTACGTTAATCATCCATTATTGTTTCTGTATTTACAACATATTTTACTGCTCTCTAGAAGCTGTCAGAACATGTGCTTTATGTCGCCCGGCGACAGAGGCTCAACATAGGCTTAGTTAAAAAGATAATTTTTTCGGACTGTTTATCAACTGACTGCTCCATCCATAAATCCATCCAAACAAACTTTTGTATATATAATAGTAGTAAGAAAAACAACCACTTAAATGCAGTCCAGGAGCTATCCCACCAAGCGCTTTCCACCTCTCAGCCTCAGAGGCGTAAAAACTCTTAAGTGACAATCGTTTCTAACAGCTTATCACAAATAAATTTCAAGGGAAGTAACGCGTTTGTTTATGTTGTTGTTGTTGTTGTTTCTAATACCACTCGGGTATCCGAGCCCGAGTAGATGAAATCTGCTCGATTTAAGGCAGGAAAGATACGGCTTCCGTTTTTAAGAGCACCATTTAGGTGGAAGACCGATTTAAGCTCAACACACATGCCATAAGGACCCGTTCATAGGGTAGGCATCCATTCACAACTCACTTTCACACACACAGAAAGGACAATGACAGGAGAGAGAGAAAGTACGCCCATGCCCCAACCGGGACTCGAACCCGGGGCCACCGCATCACGGTCAAACGTCGCTGACCACTAGACGAGGTGGCCGGCGCGTTTGTTTATAATTTATTTCACAAAAAAGTCAAATAACACTCAACGCACCGCTAACTTACAACCTGTTTACTGCGCTCCGGAAGCTGCCAGAAAGTGTGCTTTATGTCGCTCAGCCATGGAGGTGTCAAAAAAGGCTTAGTAAAAAGGCTTAGACAAGAATACAGAAAAGCTGGTAGCTAAATAGATAATTTGCAATAAAAAAAATATATTGCGGTCCTAAATTGATATAAAAACTATCCTATCATTTAAGTTGGACTAAACTGAAACTGCGTGCAAAATTTGGTTAAAATCAGTTCAGTAGCTGAGGAGTCCATTGGCCACAAACACTGGGGCACGTTCATTCAGCATTATTTTTGGTAATGCATCTCATTGTATGTAAAAATAATTTTCTTAATCTGTATCCTAATAATTTAGTTGAAATCAAACTCTTAGTTCCAGAAAACATACCGAATTTATTTTAAAAAATAGTAATAATAAAATATACTCCTCAAAAGTGAAATTGCAAGACCAATAAATAATGTTAGCAGCGACATGCAAATTTCAGGAGATATAGTGTTTCGGTAGATATGCATATCATTAAATTTGCGTAAGCATCGGATCACGTGATACCCTTTATCGGACTATAAAAGTAATCAAATTGCCCTTCTTAAAAACAACACTTGGAGTTTCGTGCAACAGCAGGTCTTTTGAAAAAGCCTACAAAATGCCTCTAAGATGTCGGCGATCTCAATATCACCAGTTAACAACCGTTGAACGCGACCGTATCATCATGGCAGCCGTATAATGGCAGCTCGTGTTGGGCATGAAGTCAGCACCATCCAGCGTTGTGTAACTCGATGGATTGAGGAAGGTCTACGTGCACTCCGAAGTGGAAGTGGTGCACACAGATGCACGTCAGAGCGCACATACTGACGCATTCGTCGGAAGACTAGCCGAGACCTTTTCAGCACGGAGCTTGACATCCGAAGCCGGTTACCTTCAGGAGCAGCTGGATCTGTGTTGTCTGTGTCCACCCAAACCATACGCAACAGACAATATGAAGTACAGTTCCGTGCACGGGTCTCAGCAACAGATGTAGCATGGACCTCACAACACAGAGCTCGGCGACTGGCGTGGTGTCGTCGTCATCGTACCTGGACAATTGAATGGCATCGAGAATTGTTCACTGATGAATCCCGTTTCTGTCTATGGAGGAATGACGGCCGTCGGCGGGTATGGCGGCGACCCGGAGAACGCTACACGCAACCCCATATCGTCGAGCGTCACACCGGTCCTACACCGGGCATCATGGTTTGGGGTGGGGATCACAGGACGCCTCTGGTGCACATTGACGGCAGCTTGACAGCGGACCAGTACGCCACACAAGTTGTGCAGCCTGTTGTTCTGCCCTTGTTGCCGAGGACACCCAACAAAATATTCCATGAAGACAATGCTATTCCTCATGTCGCGCGGCGAACTGCCAACAGCTTGACTGGATTTGACATCCTTCCTTGGCCGGCAGCCTCTCCAGATCTCAGTCCCATCGAACACCTTATGGAACCTCATTGGACGCGACATGAACCGAGGTCCAATGGCGCAAACCGTGCATGATCTGCGCACTGCAGTGGATGTGGCTTGGCAAAGGATACCTCAGGTGACCATCAATGAACTCATTGATAGCATGCCTCGCCGTATTGAAGCTTGTATAGCTGCCCGAGGAAGGCACATTAGATATTGAATAAACTGGTTTATATTGATTTATATTTTTCTGATTTTCTAATCATGTGCATATTATCTATATAACCACTATCGCTCCTGAAATGTGCATGTCGCTGCGAGCATTATTTCTTAGTGTTGCAATTTCACTTTTGAGGAGTGTACAAGATAACTATTTAAGAAATATATTAATAATAAAAAGAACGAATGAAATGTGAAAAAAAATTCTTAGCCATCAATCTTTTTTATTCATTTTTCTTTTAATTTTAAACACGTATAATTAACCATACTGCTTCAGTACACTATTTTCACACTTTATGTAAACGTTGGTAATACTACAAATTTTCACTTTGCTTTCGAATGTAAATTTATATTATGTTTTAGCAAACTATCCATTCAAATTTAAATTGTGTTTCTTTGTTTAAGATTGATATTTCGTAAATTTTTTTTCGGTGGAGACTAAAGTTTATAATGTCTTCGCTGATTTATAAAACTGCTTCAAAAATGAAGGAGTTGTTTTTATGCTTACTGCCTTTAACATAATGTTTTTTGCTTTTTTGTGTATTAACAGAAACACGTGTGCATTGTGAAAAACAATTTCACAGCTTAAACGGTGACGTCAATTCATTCGAGATTATCTGTTTTATTGCTAAATTTCTATGTTGTAATTAGAGGAGTAAACTTTAAATAAATACATTTGTTTTTACCTAAACATTAACTTTAGTAATTGAAAGCAGCAGATTTTCTTTTTTAACAAAGGAAAATGGTTTTGTATGTGTTTTTTAAGTTGTATTTATTATTTTGATGAAGAACTTTAAAGACATTTTCCCTGAAAAAAATTTGAAAAATAAATATTATTTTCAATTACTAAAAGCAAACAATAAACACGTAAAAAGAGTTATAATATGCGGTTCATAATTTACAAATAACGAAGATATGCATAGTACAAGTTTGAAAAATATATATACCAGCACTTCAGAGTCCCCCGTACCTACCACTACAAGAAGTTCAACTGGTTGGATGGGGCCCTGAAAAACGCTCTGTTTTCTTATCCAGACCAAAAGCCTAGGATCTCCGAGTCCAGTAACCCCAGAAGTAGTGATTTGGAATTGGAGCGCAGAGGGATTTGTAACTACAAAAATCTGTCACGTAGACTTCAGTGTTTTTGCGTTTTTATGCAAAATATTCGATGCAATCTACACTGCAAAAATTTAACCGGTGTTTTTATAGTATGGTACTGGCAGCCGAGGTTACAATTTAAAATTGTAAAATGCACAGTAATAAACTGTAAAACTCGTAATTTTACAGTTTCTTACTGTAAAATTAGAAATTTTACAGTTTATTGCGATGAAATTCAGCAATATTATACTATAAAAACAACAGTATAATACTGGCAGCCGATGTTTCAGTTTTAAACTTTAAAATCCACTGTAATAAACTGTAAAATTAGCAATTTCACAGTTTAGTACTGTAAAATTCGTTATTTAATGTTTATTACTGTAAAATTAGCTGTATTTTACTAGAAAAACAACATTTATTTTTCAATGTATTTAATTTTTATTACGAAGATTTTAGAAAATTGTATAGGTTAAATACTAATATAAAGAGTAAATATAAGACCCCGGTATCAAAAACAACACGACGTTCCGACGTACGTCGAATATTCTTAAGAAAGGTTGCAGGTTATTTCTTAGAGGGAGTCAAATGAAAAGAATCTAAAGAAAAATATATTTTTTAATTCAGCCCCTTGTGTACCATTAGTTTTGTGTCACATCTGCAAGGTAGCATGATAATCCAATCTCAACATGTATATATACTCATATTTTTAAAGTTTAGCATCCTATTTAATGTGTTGCTGCTGATTTAGATTTTGTGATTAATATATTCTTGTAAACTATTTTCTGAGATTTTAATCCTGCATCGCAGACTACAGAAAGTAATTCTGTTGACAGGCTAAATACAAAACAGAAAACAACTGTCCACTAACTTACAAGACGAGAAAAACGATTTCAAGAGAACACAACACCGAACCGCAATCGCAGACAGAGCAAAATATAAATAAGATACAAGAAGTTCAATCTAGAAATAAACAAGCCTACTTTACCGTATACAAACATCAGCATTTTAGAAATTGATCCATTTTCTCTTAAGTAATTAAGATTGCATATTACGTTAGACATAACTTTTTAACATTTAAACCTAATTTCTAAGAACAAAATATACATAACTCACAAAAAGTACAAACAAATCGAATGCTACAGAAGATATATTAAATTCAGTTTGTCAAATTCTTAGGCTCCATTTCTTTAAAAAATTTCAACTGTTTACCTTTCTATAAGACTTAGCCAAAACAGTCAAGCTAGTTTACCAAATAACATGTTTGATGATAGTGCAATGTTCAGCATTTAATGTTCAATACGAAATGCCCTCGTGATTGTACTTATTAATACGATACTCATGGTCTTAAAATGAAGTATTCACTTACAAAATAAGTTTTATCACCAACAATACCATATTTTAAGCAATGTGCAATGTCAAATAATATGGGAACAAAACTCTGGTATTTCAGTAAAGCATATCGTGATAAACATAGTTAATTTTATGCCTCCGGTCAAGTGCTATTAAAAACTACATTTTCTTCAGATAAGGACTTGAAGTCTTTAATAGCAGTGCCTCGTTGCGTGACACACATGTTCAGCTTCTATCACCCTAATGATGACAATGTTTGCTTGAATGATGCATAAATTCTACCCAAGTAATAGAACGGCAAGCTTGTAAGGTACTAATTACAAACTATCACGGGAATATAATGCGTTATTGATTTATAATTTTCCCACGTATTATACATTTCTAGCATGCAGAATATTGAAAAAAAGAACAAGGTTTTTAGAGAGTGTAGTTTCAGCCTCAACTGAGTGTATTTTACGAAATTGAAACGTTGAAAAAAACTCCCTGTATGCTTATTGATCAATATTTTTCTTCCTTCATTGTAATCTATTATACTTTTACACTGAGTTAAAATCTTATAAACAATTATTTGTTCCTTCAATTTCTTTTAAATTCTTGTCTTACAACATAAATGCTTAACCAATAATATTTATCGTTTCAAAATGACGTATATGAAGAGATGATGTTAAAAATGTGCATACAATCACAAAACGTGTACTGAATGTGAGTTGTTTCTCAGTCAAGTAATAACCACAGCATAAAATTAATTTATGCAGAACAAACAGATTGTTTTCGAGTAAATCAGACACATGAAAAAATAATTGTTTGAAAAATAAGTAAATAAATAAATCAGTAGTTAAAGAAAAAATGTGTTATTCCAAGGCGTGGACAGTCATCAGTTACTTTCTAATATCTATGACAATTTACCGCAAGCTAAAAACCTTTATTAATTCGAAACCTATTGAACCGGGCTTTGCTTACCCCGAGTTGCTATTTCGATACACATAATATATAAATAAAAGTTGAAGTAGAGCAATAATGTAATTTAATTCACCAAGTTTTTTTTTTTTTTTTTTTTGGAACTTTCTCTTACGCATATATATATATTTCATTCTTTTAAAGTACAATACAAAGTACATATTTTTCGCGTACAGTAGTTGATTTATGTACTTAGGCTCAATTTATAGGTCATTTTGCTTAACACGCATTTTTTACGAATATCAGGATTTTGTAGTTGCAACGTTTTGCGTCATACGTTAGATCAAGGAATTCCTTACATAGAAGTAGGAGAAAAATTCGTGATGACCACAACAAACTAGTTTGCGTTTTGAATTCACATCACTCCTGTTTAATCACTCCAAAATATAGGCTCCAAAAAGAATTTCTCCAAAATTTCAACTGTAAAATGTTCAGGATTTTTGTGGTTTCGATTACATGAGCTGTCATACTGTAAATCAAGGAATTCATAAGATAGATGTAGCAGAAAATTTCGTGATAATCACAGCAAACTAGTTTGCATTTTGAATTCACATCAATCTAATTAAGTCATTCCTTCTCTTTTAGTGTTAGTATTAAATATACGGGAAATACTAGTGGCAGGTCATTTAAAAATAAACTTTTTTCTGGAGCCAGAAAAGTTAATGTATACTACAAACTTAACATTTTTTTAAGTTAAACTTTTAGCTAAACAATTTTAATTCTTTCTCTCAGACACTAATGGTATTTTTTGGCGGTGAACAAAAATATTTTTGAAACAGCAATACAATGAGCTATTTATTTCAGGAGCATACTTTCAACGCTTGTTTAAATAAAGTTTATGAAGAAATTTTGCCTTTTAGTTTCATTTCTATTTAAGACTAAAGTTTTCTCGCAGGCTATTAGTATTTTTGAATCGTTAATGAAAAACAAAAATTCATGGCAAAATATGAAATCTGGAAATTAGGTGCTGTAGTGGGAAAGGAGAGCTTGACCGGAG